>RCUC01133041.1:0-22438 GCA_003697995.1 Taxidea taxus jeffersonii | reverse complement strand
AAAAAAAATAAATAAAAAAGAACTCAGGTCTGGAAGACATGGGCCAGGAAGCATGCACTGGGTTGTTCCTGTTGAAAACCACATTCCATAAATGCTTTCCATTCTATCCAGAAACCCTTTGACGAGTGCAAAGTGCCGACCCTGCTGGGTCTGGGAAGTGGCTCCTGACCTCTGTGTGGGGAATGGGGTAGCTCTAGGAGCCAGGCCCTTTTGGGGTAGAGAGCAGAAATCTCCAGTTCAGCTGGGGCTGCTGTGCTGAGGAGGGACCTAGGTGCCTCTCTTTCCAAGCCAAGCCCACCTCTACCCCTCTGGTCTCGAAGGCTGTGCCTGAAGCACGAAGGAGGCTTCACCTTCCTCTCCAGGCAGCAGAGGTAGGATCTGGATCCTTCTGTCTCTTCTCATCCTGTCCATGCTGGGGTCCTATGGAAGGAAGAGGGGATCCTCCTCTGCAGGCCCAGCCTCCTCCTCCTCTCTGTCCTAACCTGCAGGTCTCCCCAAGTTCTGACACCGAGATTAGGTTCAGTTTCACACCCAAACCCATTTATTAAAAAAACTGTCTTTAAAAAGGGCCAGAAATGCAAACACCCAGTAAAAACAAAACCAAACCAGAAGCCAGAATCAGGAGCCTTGAGCAGTTGCTTAGTTCTCCTAATGTGGAAGACACTCCCGGTGCCATTGTCCCCTCCAGAGGAGTCCCCTTGAAGCCCAGGGACGGTGGTGGTGCCGTGCAGGGCACCGTGCACCCCCGCTGGGGGTTTCAATCTGCTCTTATCTCCGAGGCACCCAAACCTGATTTTCGGCAGTTTAGTTTGGCTTCACACGGAGGCAGGGGGAGGAAGGGGGGCTTTCTGGCCATGTCAGTGTGCAGAATGCCTCCAAGTCAACCAGGTCAGAAGAGAAACATTGATTCCAACCCTTGGAACTGGTAGAAAATGCTCTGGGTGAGGGATGTGGGGAGTGCTGCTGCTGGTGGAAACGAGGTATTAGATTGCTTTAGCTGATCATTACAGAGAATAAAGCCAACCTACTGAAGGCCCGCTCTAGGCCTGTCATCATTTTACCAGTGGGGGCACAGCAGGTATCAAAACTGAGGAAATCCCAGTTGTTGTGGAGCTCAGGGTCTAGTGGACCCTAAATAACCCAACCCTGGGAAGGGCAGGGACTGAGGCTGGCCTCGGAGCCCCTCAGAACTAGACACTTCAGTGCTTAGGCAAGACTTCCGTGCCCCAGTTTCTCCCAGGACCACTCCCTCCAAACAGCTTCTTCCTGCCTCTGCCTCCATCAAGAGGGGGACGAGAGAGCCACCATCCTGTTCCCATCTGAGGATCCCAGACTGACCAAGAAGATGCCAGAATGAGGAAATTTTAATTGGTCAGCAGGCAGGTGCTGTGTAAGTGTCAGTGTCATGCCTGGTAGAAGACCAACTGAGCAAGAAGTTTCCAGGTCAGGTGGCGGGCATCCCGAGGAGGCTGAGTGGCAGCCCTGGGTTAGGGACACCGTAGCACAGTAGAATGTTTCCTTGGGCTGTCGTTGAGCCTGAAGAATGGAGAGCAGCTCAAGAAGGGTCAGCTAATCGTTCTGGACTGAAACTAAGAAGGCGAAGGTTACTGGGTGTGTAGCCAGGCTTTCTTGTGATTGTGGCTGCCTGGAGGTCCTACCTGCACAGAGAGGAGACTTTTACCTGCGGCATCCAGTGTCTCCCTGTGCAGAACCGACCTTGGCAAGACCCGAGCTAACACAGCTATTTTCTAGTTTCCTTATTCCCTTCCTCCCAGTCTTGTGGCTGGAGTGTCCTATGCTCATTGTGGACCCTGGACCTTTGCTTCGCTCCAGCTCTCTGCACCCCCATCCCTAGAATGCCCCATGTGCTTCGCTTTTCTTACTCAAGTATGATACCCCTGTGAGGCCATCTCAAGCCCCATCCCCCAGGAAGCGCTGACCTACCTGCCCGTGCTTTCTGGCGCCCAAGCACCTGGCATAGCCTCAGAGCCTCAAGGGCCGTCATTTCATCCTCCATCCCAGCAACCCTGGGAGGCTGCCTTCATTTCCCACTTTTTATAGGTGGACACACTGAGGCTAGGAGAAGCCTGACGTGACCCCAGGGAGAAAGAGCTGGGACACCTGCAGCCTTGGCCACTCTGCTTTGCGCGGGCCTTACTTTCCTGGAAGATCACTTGACATTCTCGAGCAGTGGTTCCCAAACTTCAGGATGCACGAGCATTGTCCCAGGGACTCTTCCAGAATAGGATGGCAGAGCTTTTCAAGCAGATGTTCTGGTGAAGGGCCGGCGGCGGTGCACGGTTTGCCACGGGCCTGGGGCGATGATGACTGGTCTGGTCCCACTTGGAGGAGTGCTGCGTAGGTGCAGACAGAGGTCACAGGGGGCGCCTGGGATTCTGTTCCTTCCCCAGACTCACCAAACCGAAATCTATTGGGTGAGAGAGCGGTTTTATCATCCAGAAAGCAAGCAAAAGCCGATGGAGAGTCCAGCCCGCCCAACGAGCACAGAATTGTATGTGCTTTATCTTCTCCAGTTCATTCTTCCACAGCAGTGCAGCTCCTTGGAGGCCCAAACAACGGCACTTAACTCAGCATTGTCCCGGAGCCAGCATGGTGCTGGGCCGGTGACCAATGTCACCCGGCTGCATGTGCATTCTGAAGAGAGGCATTCCGGGAGCGGAAGGGGAAGGAACTCCTGCACCTCCCTCTCACCTCTCATCCCTGTGGGGCTGAGTTCTTCCTGTTGCTTAAGGACCTGCTTGGGCCCTTTCATTCCACAGCAGACTTTTAGTACCTCCCCAGAGGGCAAATGTCATGCCCATGAGCCTTTAGATCCTTCTTCCATGAATTTACATGGGATTAGCACTGTCCACAGAAGGAAAGCTTCAGGAAAGTTCCCGTCCTATGTTAGGCACATACTAGGCACCCCAACATCTGTTTTCTCCTTCCACATCCTCTACTTGGGAAGACATTTCATCCACCTTGAATATCCCCAACATGGAGAACCGTGGCTTGCACATAGCACCTGTTCAATTAATGTTTTAAGTCTCAGAAATTACAGTGTTGTTGTTGCAACACATGGGAATGAGTGTGTGTTATACACAGGTGTTGTTCTCACTCCCAGGTCCTCTGGCACCCAGTCCGGTGCCTTCACTGAACTCCCTTCTAGAAGTATTTTTTTCCCCCGATTAAATGGTTATTTACTTGTCAGGGTGAAAACTGGCAAAGGGGAAAAGGTGTGCTTCTCTGTTTAAAAAAAAAAAAATCAGTATCTTTATCTTAAAGCTACTCCAGGCCCAACCAGACTCCTTCTGTACCCAAAGTGTCTCCATCAGTTGCTTTCTCATTAAAAATGGAAATAATAATAGTCTGTGAAAAAATTTCACAGTGCATGCATTAGTACGCTCTCATATTGTCACTGCATGACATAATACAGCCTGAGATTTGGACAGAAGGTAGAGCACTTATTGTATCTCTGTCAAACAAAACCAAAGCCAAACAAAACAAAGGAAAGTACAAAAGCCCATTGCTGGTGACGTTGTGGTGGCACAGGCACACGTACCGTGGAAGACTGTTGAGCAGTACATGTCAAATAATAGAAGTTTTCACTTATTTTTACCTTAGAATACCAGTTCTAAGAGCTACAAGAGTGTAAACATAAAAGAGGAACAATTTAAATGGGCGTCAGTGTAATTTATGAGGGTAAAAACAAGAAGCAACTCAAATGCAGAAAAATAGGAGAAAGGTTACCTGAATTATAATATGTCAACATCATGGAATACTTCACAGCAATTAAAAAGGCTACACACAAAGCCTCTGTAGAAACAGGGACTGATTTAAAATAAATATCAGAATATAATTTTATGTACACTTTGATTAAAATAATGCAGAATTCTGTATTTATATGGAGACATAAAGATCAGAAAGGAACAAAAAGACATGAACATGTCTGCTTTGTTACATTGGTGACACTAAATTTGTTTTATGTACATCATATTTCTCTATATTTTAAATCCACCAAATAGCCCTGTGAGGCAGATTTTACTACCTCCATTTCTCAGATGAGGAATCAGGCACAAATATTTTATTAAATTACTACATCTAAGAAAAGATGAAGCAGGCCTTAGAATGAGCCTTGCCCCACTGACCCTCAAATCTGTGCTTTTTAAAAATTAAGCATTCACAAATTATTTTCAACATCTGTGCATTTGGTGTTGCTTTCTCTTGAGAAGAACTTGCTTTCAGTTGGCCCTTATTTCATCTTAAAATAATGTAGATAGATACAGAAATTCATCACAGGATTTATTATATGTACCTTGCCTAATTTATGAAGTGTGGTATATTGTTACATGCACCCCATGTTGTACATGTAGTTATAAACCATTTCTCAGTAATCATGGCGCCTCTCACGTAGACGGTGGACTTGGCTATGTAATGTGTCTTGGGAAGTGGGCCTTTGGCAAGCATGACACAAGCAGATCTCAGTTAACATGGGTGAGTTGGGCTTGGAACCCATCCACCATGTTTTGAGGAAGCCCAAGCCTGGCCACAGGAGAGGCTGCATGGAAGAGAATGCAGATGCCCCAGAAAAGAGCCCCAGATGAACTCCCAGCATACAGGCAGCACAAGCTGCCAGCTACACGGCCACATAGAGAGATCATCATGGCTGATCCAGCCCCCATCATCAAGCCTCCGGATGACATTGACTCTTATTGATGCCACGTGGACCGAAGAACCACCCAGTGAGCCCGGCGAAACCCTATAACCATGAGAAATAACAAATCTTTATTGTTTGAAACCACGAAGTTTTGGGATAGCTTGTTGTCTGTCAATATAGGATGAAAAATACTGGACACCAGAAAAGAAAAATGCAAAGTACCTGGATAAACTTAGCACATAATAAGTGTTTAATTAAATGTACAGGAGGAAAAAGGGGTAAATTCTATAGCTTGGCATTCAGATTCACTTTGGATTGTCCACTGCAGATTGCTTTTTCATAAGACAAGCTCTCCCTGGAACTGGATTGATCTGTAAACCAGGCCAGCAGGCAGGACTGCTCTGGGGGGGGGGGGTCCTTCCTTGAGGGCAGAGTGTGCAGTTCCAGAGCACAGGAGCATTGTCCTTTATGAAATGTCAGGTCCTTTAGAAGCTGGAGAGTAATAGTCACTGCTTGGTAATTGTCCTGCCCCCTGCTGGTGTTTCCATTCTTGGCTCCCATAATAAAGTTCAGTCCCACGCTTGTTTTTTATCTTCCTAAATGTAGCCTGCCATCACAGCCATTTGTATTAGGGTCTTCAACAACCACAATTGTTCCCAGCTATCGCATCTCTGCTGCCTATGTCTCAGTTCAGGGCCCCATCATCTCTCCCTTCGATAATGCTAGGAGCCCCTAACAAGTCTCTTGGCACCTTGGCTTACACTCCTTGATTCCATTCTCTGTAGCAGGCAGTAGGCCAGTCTTAAAGCACAGATAGAATCATTTTACTCTGCTCTTTAAAGCCCTCAGTAGGCTCCCCATTGCCCATCATCTCCAACTAGATTCATGCGTGTTTCATAGGGTATGGGCTAGGAATGACATTCATAGCTTAATACATGTGGGAAACCCTGGGTGAAACAAAGCTAACTGGGTACTTTTGTTGTGTGTTTGTTACAGGACTTCTCAGAGCCTTTAATATGCTGATGTGAATTGTGAATCTCCAAAAGGATCATACAAAAGGCAGCATTTACTAAATTTACTTTTTGGCAGGCTGTCTTTGGTTCTATTGAGTTAATGCTTAGAATTGTGGAAACATTGCAAGTTCCTTAGTTTGGCATGCAAGCTTCTTCATGTGCTGACCTATTTATCTTTCTAGTTCAAGTCCTTGTGCTTTTCTCAATTTCTTGCTTCCTGACAACTTGGTGCCTTTACGTCTGCATTCCCTTTGTCCAAAATCACCCATTCTGCTCTTTCATAGCCTAGCTAATCCATATTCATCTTCCAAATGTCAGGTCAGTCTTTCCTCCTCTGGGAAATATCTTATCGCCATTTGACCGCACCCCACTCACCCACCCTCTGCATCTTGGGCTGAATTATAGATGTTCACCCCATCATATCCCATGATTTGTCCTGTTATACTCACTTCCACATAGCCTTATAATTGCCTGATAGCAAGTCCTTTGGGTAGGGCTGATTGCTTGGCACTTGTGGGCTTTTAATAAGGGTTTATTGGAAAAATGAGTACTGGGAAGAAGAAGCAATTTGGAGAAAATTATTGTTGACTAAGAACTTCCTGAGACCAGTCACACTGGCGGTAGATGACTTTTCAGGGGTTCATTTCCCCAGAGCCCAACACGTCTCTCATATTGACCTTACCCCACAGATACTCCTTGGGTATGATCTCCTGGGACCATGGACAATCCCATGAACAGAACTGGGTCAGCTCAATTTTTCCTCTGAAGATTGGTACCTAGCAGTTGCTAGATTGTCAATCAAGCTGCACACCCCTAAACTCTGGAGCCCTTGTGGCCATTCTGGGTGTGAGTGGAAGGGAGCTGCTCTGTAGAGGGAGAGAGAGAGGGAAGAGAGAAGGCAGAGGTATTATCTGGAAAGAATCGAAGAAGAGGAGATCAGGTGGCCTGTGCTCCCCACCAGTCTTCCATTTCTCCTTTCAGGACTACTGGAGGTCTGGCTTTGTTGCCTGTTTTGAGTTATGAGAGTATCATCCCAATGAATTTCCTTTTATCCACTTAAGCTTATTTGAAGGCAGTTTATCTTGTGTTACCATGAGGGGCTTTACTAAGCAACATCCAGTTCTTTTTCCTTAAAAAGCTCAAAATGGGACTAGCCCTGCGAACGTGCTTCTGTCACAGCCACGTTGTGAATATTAATGGCAATACTTATGCTGGTCGACTGTGCATTGAGAATATGAAATATGTATGTCACTTAAAAACAAATGACTGTCAACATCACGCCTGGGCTGAGTTAGTCTTGCCCAGGTGGTCACAGCTGACGCCGAGGGGAGCGAAGGCAGCGCATTTATGCCAGGCTCTGCAGATCCCGAGGTCAGGACCTAACTGTGCAGACTCAGGAAGGTGGCATCTTACTAATGATTTGTTATCGTGAACATGACGCATTGGTAGATTTATACAGGGAAAAACGTTAATAAAAGATTCTTTGAGCCGCATCTCTGCTTTGCTGAGTTGTCATTCATTAAGCAAATTTGAGGCAACATAATTGCTACAAGATTCTACATATTTGCAAATGGATTTGTGAATTTATTTGGGAAATGAATGGGTTTTAAGTTGGCTTGTTGGTCTAATTCTATCTTGTTTCTGGGAGATGTTTCGATGATGGGTTTCTCAGAGCTCTCAGGGTGGGTAACAGTTTGCCATTGACAAAATAACAGACAGACAGGCTTGGATTTAAATTCTGACTCCATTGCTTACTAGTAGTGTGAGAGTGACACACTTACTCCTCTGAGTCTTAGTTTCCTCATCCGTCAAATGGGCACAGTAGTGCATATAGAGTTGTTACGGGATGAAATTTGATATTGTGAGTTAAAAAATTAGCATCTGATAATTGGTGCTTATTATTTCACCTTTAGCTATTTTTGATTGTTCCTCTTGGAAACAATATTGTTCTTAAAGGAAATTTTCCATCTGCATAAATATCGACACATGTAACTGTGTGACTACAAGCGTGGGATTTGGGCTGGATGGGAAGGGTGGATGAGCCAGTTACCCATGACCCCACCTGTCACAGGTACGTCTATGAGGGGCCATGGTGGGCACATACACATTACATCGAGAGCGAACCTGTCCTTGCAGCTTAAGACAGCGAAGTGTGTGTTTGGCCCATACACAACTCAGGGAATGGACTTGGCCCCCCGTGAGTACCTTCAAGTTAATTGGCTGGTTGACCTGCTTCTTTGAAGGATTTGTCTTTCTTGAGTGTTCTCTAAGATTCTAATCTCCTTTCGCAAAGTGGCCAGTGAGCAGCAGTTTTTGAAGGCAGGATGCATGATGGGAATGACATGGAATTGGGAGTAAATCCTGCATTCTCATTATTTTAACCTTTATCTGTTTCTTTGCTTCCGGGCTCATCATTTCACCACCTGGATCCTGTTTCTGAATCTGTGAGATGAAGCTAATAATGTCACCAGATGACAGAAATGTATGTTTATTTCTTTCCTCCCTTCCTTCCATGAATGAAGTGCTAAGGGCTAGGGATCTAGCAGTGAACCAGACAAAATGTTACCCCCAAAGAGCTTGAATTCTATTGGGGGAAGAGGCAAGATAATAAATATCTCAAAACAGTAAAATGCAGAGTTTGTTACCTTATGTTAGCTGACTGCCAAGGAGTACAGTGTTCAGGGAGGGAAGAATGGAGGCATCAGTGGGGGCAGTTATCGATTCTGAACAGACTGGCGAGGCAAGGACTCTCTGAGAAGGTGGCACTCGAAGGGAGTGGCGGGGCAGCTTGGGATGCTCTTGGGGTAGAGTTGGGGGACATCCTGGTGGAAGACCCAGCAAAGGTGAAGGACTTGAAGTGAGAGAAGGTCTGGGGGGTCTGAGGAGCAATGAGGCGGTAAAGTGGGGATGTGGAGTCCTTGAGGGGGAGAGAAGCAGGAAGGAGGGTAGAAGGTTAGGCAGGGCAGACGGCGGCCTTGGGGACCACTCTCAGGACTTTGTTACCTGTGTCACAGGCGCTTTTGGAGAACTAAGGTCACTGCCACAGTCCGATCCGACTTAGTCTTAACAGTGCCATCTAGACTTCTGCTGTCCCACATGGAAGCTACAGATGCCTGGAACTGTGGCTGATGAGCTGGAGGGACTGGGTTTTCCATTTTATTTCATTCGAATTGATTTAAATTTAAATTAAAAATCATTACTTGATTCAGTGATTGGAAAACTTTTAAGTGTGTTTGAAACAACTTGGGTATACGAATCTGCTTTTTCAACTGCACAGTTATGAGATCTACATATAGATTAGGTACTTCCAACAAAAATTCACCATCTGAATTGAGGTGGGATGGAATTGGAAAAGACACCAGATTTCCAAAACAAAGGATAAAAAAATTAAGGTTAAAATCAATCAATCAATCATATTACTTATATTCATTTATGTTAAAATAAAATTTTGAATCTACTGGGCCAAATATAGTATCATTAATTTCACCTGCTTCTTCTTACATTTTTGAGACATAACTTCTGGGAGATTTACAATGACAAACACAGCTCACATTCTCTTTCTGTTGGAGAGCACCCACATAGAGAAAGCCTTGTACCAAGCCTGGCACATTATTAATGAATTAATTCGTTCATTCATCACAAGTGTATCAGGTGCTTTCTAGGGACAGAGCCTAGTGCTCACAAAGGGGGAGAATCAGGTGCTCTCTGCCCTTGTGGGATGTCTAGTCAGGGAGACAGACAAAAGAAAAAAGTAAAGCAATGCAAAATTTGGTATATGCTATGGAGGAAAGAAATAGGGGTCTGAGAAAGAGCGTATTGGGGAGCAGAAGTTAGGTGGGTCTCCGAGGTGAGGATTTAGACCTGCTTGAAGATTATTATCAAACTGCTACACCAAAGTGCCTTTTTAACCTTCAAGTGCTCACAGAGTGAGTTACTGTCAATGTCTGTGTTCTCAGGGCCAAGGCATTTGGCTGGAACATGATCCCACTGAGAATAAAGCCCAAGTCTCAGTCAACATTTCACACAGGGTGTCTGCCCCATTGGCACCTGTGAGGTGTTGACGAGAATCAAAGACATTGTAGGGCCTCTTGGGAGATGAAGGGAAACACAAAACAGATTCTAGTTTTCATCCAGTTTTGCTGGAAAGGGAAAAATGTAATGGTGCAAATGTAAGACAGCGTGTTTTCAGGGCTGAACCAAGGTCATGTGGGAGTATGGTTGGCCTCTTGGACCGAAGAGGATGAGGGGATGGGTGGGGAAGACAATGTAACACTTGGGTCTGAAGCTGGTTTGAGCTTGAAGCAGGTAGAGGGGACCAGGGAAGGCGCTTCAGGTGGGAGACAAAGGTCACACAAAAGATCTGAGGTGCAACCTAGTGGCCGAGGCTCAGGATGCTTCTGGAAGGAGCGGAAACCTTTGCTGTTCCTCTACAACCCAAATGGTGGGTCTGGTCTTCTGACTTCCGAGAAGTCACCAAATAACTGAGAGAAATGAGAGTTAAATACAGACTGGGTGTTAGTAATAAAAATATACTGAGTTGAGATATTCTGTAATTATACAGGCATTCTAGAGTTTGAAAATTGAGGATGAAGGAAGGAAGAATAAAACTCAAATTAGTATTTTTTTATAGTCCTTGAATGTTGAAATAATATTTTGGATATGTTGGGTTAAATAGGCTATATTAACATTAATTTCACTGGTTTCTTTTTACTTTTTTTAAAAGACTGGAACTACTAGAGAATTCTGAATGGTAAACATGGTTTGTGTTCTGTTTCTATGGGAGAGCATGGCCCATGGACCAGTCCACGGCTCCTCTCGGTGATGGATCTTCTGGTGTGCCCAGAGTCAAGGCTTCCAGAAACCCCTGTGGCTTATTATGAGTAGACATAAGATGTTGAAGTCATAGCCTCACTGTGATGGGAGGGCCTCAGACCCTCTCCTTGGAAGTGAGAAAGTGGTTCTTTGGTCAGATGTGTCCATATTTCTCTCCACTGAGAGCCTCCCTTCAGTATCACATTACAAGACAATTATCA
Source organism: Taxidea taxus jeffersonii (assembly GCA_003697995.1). Taxonomy (NCBI): domain Eukaryota; kingdom Metazoa; phylum Chordata; class Mammalia; order Carnivora; family Mustelidae; genus Taxidea; species Taxidea taxus. The sequence continues at coordinate 11,735 of RCUC01133041.1, read as the reverse complement.
CATTACAAGAAACTCTTGTCCTAATTTTGTAAATCGCATGTAAAGGAAGTGAGATCTTGGCCTGTAGTCCCACGGGGTCCCACAGTTCAAACGGCCTCGATCATGAGCGAGTCTTCCACCCTTATGCAGTCATGGAACCCTTGGTAATAGTAAAGGATTCTTGTTCATTAGTGTAGCAGTCCCTCCTCCTTCCCAGATGGGAAACCGAGACCCAGAGAGAGACAGAGACTAGTCCGGGGTCCTGCTGTCCACGGTCTGTATCCTCAGCAGCTCCCTTATAAGTGGAATTCCATGGAAAGAAATAGAGTCCACAGCCTCAGGGGGCCAGCAGGAAAGTAGGCCCTCCTCTCCTGGCCTCTCAGTGTAGAACAATAAAACCAAGATTTACTGAGCAGTGACCTGAATGGGGACAAGTGCTAGCAAGGTGATGGTGGCCTGGTTAGGAGTGAGCATCTCATTACCAGATACATCCCTAGCCTCACCTCTGTCCCTCCCAGTCAGCAGTAACTTCCTGGAGGTCTGGAGGCTGGGGCTGCCTAGCTGGTTTTCAGCTGCTAGTGATGAGTGCTGGCTGGGTGGGGACAGCAGTGGCTCAGGGGGACACACACAGGCACAGGGGACTGGCAGTCTGGCCTAGGACTCAGGGCTGGGAGCCAGGCAGGAAGAGATAAGGTTTGTCCTGATGACAGGACCTCCCCGGTGCTGTTTATATGCATATCTCCCTGCCCTCTGAGCCCTGTACCCCTGCCCAGCCTCCAGCCTCCAGCCCTGGAAGCCAAGCTGTGTCACACACATCACTTGGATGCATTCCAGGCCCAGGTATTTAGGCAGAATGTGAGATGGAGGAAAGGCTCAGCCAGACTCGGGATCTGGGAACTGAGAGAACTCCAGCTAGGAACGTGTCCGAGCTCCTCTAAGCCCACAGATGTCTTGGATACAAATCCTAGGGGGCTTTTTAGAGGCCATACCCCAGGGGCTTGGGGGGGGTAGGCTGAGCAGCTCTGCCCACCCCCACCCAGGGACTGGGAAGGACTTCAGTGGGAATGCAGTTAGGGAGCGGGATAGGCAGCTTCTGCTCCCCTGGTGTCCCCTGTGGCCGCAGCTCTGTGTGACTGACAGCATTTCACATCCCTAAAAATTACATTTTTTATCTGAAAAGAAACACCCTGAAATGTTACCAACAGTAAACGTCTTTGGGTGCTGAGTCTATGGATGATTTTTCTATCTCTAATTTTCTTTTCTTTACTCTGAACATTTTCTCCACTGAGCCTGTATTACTTTATAACAATAATATTTGAACAAAGTTTTGGGTCTTTTTTTCTTCTGCCCAGAAGGCAAGATATGACTTCTATGGAGCAGATTGTCTCCTTGAGCAAAGATGACCTTTTCTGAAGCTGCCACAGACCCACATCCCTAAATGCTTCGTTCTGCTTTTTGCTCTTTCTCTGTTTCTTCTTCCTCAGCGAGGAGAAATGCTGTTCTCTTGAAACTGGGGACTTTACATACTTCATTTCATTTAATAATTGAAAACAAAGCTGGGGCACCTGGGTGGCTCAGTGGGTTAAAGCCTCTGCCTTCGGCTCAGGTCGTGATCCCAGGGTCCTGGGATCGAGCCCCGCATCGGGCTCTCTGCTCAGTGGGGAGCCTGCTTCCCCTCACCGCCCCCCCACCCTGGCCTGCTTCTCTGCCTACTTGTGATCTCTGTCAAATAAATAAATAAATTTTTAAAAACAAACAAAACAAACAAACAAGTAAGAAATCAGAGGGCAATAAAAGGGAAGAGGAGAGCTCTTTGGTGTTGGGTCTCTGGCCCGAAACAGCAATTCAGAAATCCTTGCCTAGTGTCTGTTTCACCACTGTGTTGCTTTCATCCCCCACCAAGCACAGTCCCTGCCATTCCGGCATTCCAGTGTAACCCCAGAGCCTCCACTGCACATTCCTGTGACTGTTACCTCCCCCCCCCCCCCTCACCACTTATATTAGTCAGAATTCTCATATATGTGGTACTGGATCTGGGAATTTGAATCCCTGAACTCATCTTTTTTTTCTTTCTCCATTTCGTCCAGTGACATTAGGAGCAACCCGCCAATCTCATAACATTCATTAGTTTGCCAGAAACTTCCAAAAGTACCATATACACAGCCATCCAGCCCTGGGCTTCTTCTAAGTGGTTCACTGGGAATATGCAACGCTGAAATGTTGCATTTCTTGGCCACCGGGTCAGGCCCTGGACTACCAGTGCTCTCTTTCCTGCTGGAAGTAGTCGCTCTTGTCTTGAAATCTAATCAGAAACCCCAGAAGAAGACTAAGAAAATTCATCCTTAAAATTCTGTTCTCTAGAACCACTCTTGGTACCTAAATCTATATTAGTTAGTGTTCTTCAGAGAAACAAAGCCAATGGGATGTATCTGTCTACCTGTCTGGCTCTCCATCTAATCTATCATCTATCTACCTAATCTGTATCTATCTGTTATCTATCTATCTCTCTATCTTATGTGTCTGCCTGTCTATCAAGAATTTATTTTGAGGAATTGGGTCATGTGATTATGGAGTCCCAAGATCTCAGTTGGCAAGCTGGAGATCCAGGAGGCTTGTGGTTAGTTCCAGTCCAAGTCCAAAGGCCTGACAATCAGGTGAGCTGGTGTTAGGTCCCAGGCCAAGAGCAGGAAAGACTGTTATCCCAGTGGAAGCCACAGATGGGCAAAGTTCCCTTTTACTCAGGCTTTTTGTTCTTTCCAGGTCTTCCACGATTGGATGCAGCCCACCCACATTGGAGACAACAGTCTGCTTTCCTCAGTCTCACTTTTTAATGAAGTTATCTATTCATTGAAAAGAATTTTTGTTCTACATATTTGATGATGAGAGGGTTTCTCAGGATATCTGTTTGCCAGATTGTCTAGAGCAGAACTCATTCATATATTACTTGTGGTGTACGTATGTGGAGGGAGGGCTGTGCACATTCGTATATGAACTTCATAAATTTAAATAAATTAGTATATTTTATATACTGAAAATGTGTCTTTGCATTATAATTATCTCATTTAGGCTAGAGTTTATCTCTGCAAGGCAGAAGAGGAAATGGGATTAGAGAGCCTTCAAGTTTATCTGTAATATTTTATTCCTTAGAAAAGTGTTAAGATTTTATCAAGCTGGTGCTTGTGAAACAGGTGTCTATCATATTATCTCAATATTTTATGGTATGTGGAAACTATTTCACAAGCAGAAAAAGGAAGGAAGGAAGGGTAGAAGGAAGGAAGGGACTCAGAAAGGAATAAGAACAGAGGTTGCTGGGTAGCTCCTAGAGTAATGGCCAAAATCAAGGTCACAGAGCCCGTTGGGAGGATCCCCAGCCACCACTGGGTCACTGGAACCTAGATTCCCCATCTGCCACTGCTGTACCTGGAGGTTCGACATTGGCTCTGACTCTGTGGCCATCTACTGTGAGAACAGAACTCTACTCTGTTTGAGTCACTGCCTCCCATTTCCTTCCAGCATATCCTAGGTTACATACCTCCCTCTAGCTGCAAGGGGATGGGGGGGGGGGGGGGAAGGTATCTTGCATTTTTGCCTTCTATATTGAAAGGCTGTTGGTGACTTATAAAGTGGAGAGTTTTTCAAGCATGGGAAGGGGGTGAAGGTTCAAATAACGGACACAAATTAAGAGTTCAATGCCCACCACGCCTAGTAAGTTTGAGCTTTTTCTGCAATCTCCTGGGCCAGACCCTGAGCTGGGTCCTGGACCTACAATCCTTACCTCCATCCCAAGCCCCACCCCCACCCCTTGCTCCCAAATAGGTGAATGTCCTTACCCCAGTCTTAATGTACAACAAAGAATTGGACTCGCTCCATGTTGCAAGGTAAGCCAGAAGCAAAGCAAAGATCACAATTCTGGTCTCCTTGGCTCTGAGTTCTTGTTTCAGACATTTTTCAGGCAATATTAAGAGAGACACTTTCCTGATAAACTTCTATGTCCTCCTGTTGTTTTATCACTGTCAACAGATAGGGCTTTTCTGGTGTGGGCTTTATCCTTGCCTTGAAGGAAAGGTCAAAGAAAAAGTGATCTACAGCAAAATAATCTGATAGAGAATTTGGTGTTGATAAAGTGGTAACAGACAACCCCCGATATTGTGTTGGATAGAGACCTATGGTGGGCTTTTTCTGGGAACCTTCTGTGGTGGGGGGGTCTTGGGGGCCATGACAGTGAGGGGAAATGTCATATTTGAGACTATGGGGGCTCTTCGGATTCATTATGGGCAAACATCTGCTTCAACAACCTACAAGTAAGAATAAAGATCTTGAGTGTAAGTATGAAACAGGGCAGGACCAGGGTACAGATGTGCCTAAGCAGACCAGTTTTGGTGCCTTAGGTGTGGATGGTATGCTGAGCACCCAGCCTTCTTCAAACTATCTGGCTGATCGCGTGTTCAAAAACCCAGAAACTGGTCACATTTTCTCGAAATTAAAATTCAATAAGAGGCATCTTTCATTTCAATCTCCTGCCTTTGTGTAGCTAACACAATACTCTTGTGACAAATGCAGGTGAATTGAATTTTGTTTTCCCGTAATAGTCGCATCTAGCTGCAAACTAATGTATTAGTTATCAGAGACGAAAATAAGCATAATGCCTGATTCTAAACTTGAAATTGCATAACTACAGCAAAATGGCTTTCGATTGAATAGCATATTTGTTTTCCTTTTCTTTTTTCCTTCTGCTTTTTGTTAAATCTCCATTTGTCTGCTATGATCAGAGGTTATCAGAGGGTCGTTTGGGAGCTTTAATGGGAGAGGGGTCTTATTTAATGGCACAGGGCTCTCACCCTGGCTCCGTTGCACACCCACCCAGAGCCCTGAGCTCTCGCCCCTCCACGCCTGGACTCCAGGGCGTATCTCTTTCCAATTCATTTTGTAATGCATGTATTCAGAGCGTATGTGAGTGTTTAGGGGCACAGGGGCGTTTGTTCAGCGAAGGAGGGCACAGTCATGAAAGTAGATATCATTTGAGTGCTTTCTGTGGGCCTGGAGCTTTATGTACATTACATCTAATCCTCACACCATCGGAGGAAGGGAGAGATTATCCCCATCTAACTGGTTATGAAACAACACCTTGGAAGAGGACGATGGAGTGGTTGGGAGGGTGACAACAAGGGAAAGAGAAACATTAGCCCCGGCGTTGGGCCTGAGCACAAGGTGGGTGGCGGTGCTCTGTAGTGTGTGGTCAGCGGGGTTTGCTGCGCGGTAAAGATCAAGGGGTTGGTTTAGGAATTGTTAAGTTGGAGAGAACTATTTGCAGGTCAAGTGGAAACGTCAGTCACAGAGTTGGTGAATTGGAGGTTGGAACAATTCAGAGAAAGAGAGTGATGAACATTTGGGCTAGCCTTGGAATCAGTGTCCTTCAGTAACTCGACAGCTTGCTGGCTGAGCTAATCTGAGGCTGAGCCCAGATTGTCAATCCTCAGCTCTGCCCTGGGCCTACTCCCCACTGCTGAGCCCGGGGCTGGGGTGACATTCAGATACAGTCACCCATGGTGGTGCCTTTAGGCTAGAGAGTAAGTCTGGGTTTTTACAACTGAATTATAAATTCATCTATAATTTATAAAGGCTAAATTCATCAAAGCAACAATCACAATTCTCTGCTTCATTTTGTCCCCAGCTAAAGGCAGTAGAAGAATTGGAGTGGGAACTCCCCTGTGAGAGTAGGTCTCTGTTCCTTGCATCAAATCAGAATCAGAATTCTCATAAAAATCACCGTTACATTGCACCCCAACTCCCAGAACCCTCTGATTCTTCTTAGGGTTCCCACAAACCTTCCCACTCTTCTGTCTGTAGAACAGGACTCAGAAATTTGATGCTCAGAATGCTGTTTAGGCCCCTCTCCTATGAATTCTTGTCCAGACCAACTCAATTTGGAAAACATTTATAAAAATGTACATGTGTCCAGCCTGATGAAGATAAATGGGAGAGTAAGCTTTATTTCCTAAAACCAAGATCAAGACACACGATCTGCTCAAGAACCTAATTTTGGGGTGTGATTTTAATTATATGATAAGCCAAAGAAGGTTACATTAAATCACTTTCAGCTGGACATTAAAGAAACTATCTTTAAGGAAATCAACTATGTTGTAAGCCTCACACAAAAATGTGGATTTTGGCCCTCTCTGTGGTTTCTGGTTACCCTCAGTGTATGTTGTGGCCCATACACAGTCATGGGACTTACTCTTAGGGAACAGGCAAGGTGTCCCACTTTGAGACACTGTAGGAGAATGGAATGGGGAGTGAAATGAAGCTGAAGCCTGAGTGTAGAGCACTTTAAAAAATCCGTTTACTCAAAATCCTTTGTGCAAAAGGCTCTGCTCAAGAAGGCTCCTCTGTTTGGGAATAAGGTTGACTTATTGTCGGCTAGCCACTCATAGGTGAATAGTGGGCTGCTACCCAGTTCACCAGCAATTTCAACAGAGTGCTGTAATTTTAGGGGCAATGCGGCTTGGGGGCTGGAGGTGGATGACCCCATCAGCAATTGGGAGGATTGGGACAGACTTCCTGGGGGAGGGGTGTCATTTGAGCTGGGCCTCGGGTGCCCGAATTTAGATGTGAGCAGAAGGTAGGGAGGGAAGCAGAGGGGATGGCAGTAAAAAGGCTTGAAGAGGGGAGCCCAGGGCAGCCAGGTCATGGGAAGCGTGAGGAACACACTTTGACCACATGGGTGGAGGCTCATGATCACCAAAACTGGAAAGGAAGCATGGAACCAAGTCAAGGGAACTTGTGCGAGCTTGGCAGAGATGGCAGAGATTGAGCCTTTAGGGGATGAAAAACAGCAGAGGCTCCTTGAGCAGGGAGAGAAATGGTGCAGTCAGAGCTGCACTCCAGGGAGCCCAGTCTGAGCGCTGTGTGTGGAAGAGCTAGGGGCTGGGGCATTCTAGGCCACCATCCGGCCCAGGGAGCATTTGAATGCATTAAGGTAACAATGAGTCATAAGCACTTGGGAGCATATAAACATGCAAGAAAAAGACTCAGGGATTTACACTTAGTAGTAAAAATACTGGTCCTTCTAATCCCTTCTCTGGAATTCTTGCCCTGCCTGCAAACCAAATAACTTGTCAGATTGTCAAAAGAATCCAGCCATGTCATCTTCGGGTCTGGTATCCGTCAGTGACTATTGCTTTTAGAGCAAAAGCCAAATTTTAGTGTGGTATGTGCGGTCCCTACCAACCTGGCCTTGTGTTCCCCAGCTCGGGGCTCCCACCAAACTGTGCTGACTGTTCCACAGCCCCCGATGTCCTCCCCACCCCCATCTCTGCTTACTCTGTCAAGGGCTTTGTTCCCACTTTTCTGCATGTCCAACACAGAGCTCCCTCCTTCTTCTGTGCAAGTGGCCCTGCAGTGTGTTTGCCCAGCAGCCCCATAGCTCTTGAGTCAGGAAGCTGGTTGCTCATCTGAGCTGCCTGAGATCAGTACAGCAACCATGTAAGCAGAGGAGAGCCTTACCGCCAGCCCCAAAAGCGGTGACTTCCCCAGCAGAAGTCACACCTTCATCCAGGCCATCAAAAGAGTATCCCAGACTTCTGGCTTCTCTCAGGACCACTGTGCAAGCAGGCAGGGGTTGGGCTGGGCTCTGAGGTTTTTCAGTTGAGTCTCTAGGAACACAAAGTCTAAAAGAAGCTTCCTTGAAGAATTGAGACAATAGACAGTTCTTGGCCAGTTCTAGTTGAGAAGGTGACCGTTGGTCAGATCTTGCAGGGGATCTGGGTACTTGGCTGACATGACTATGGAGGTAGAGGAAGCCGGCCAAAAGAGGTGAATGCATCCGATGAAATACTCATCAGGCTCCAACCTCAGTTCCAGATCCATCACTAAAACGTCTTGGTAAACAGAGATGGAACAGCCCAGCCAGCTGTCTTCTTAGAAACACAGTCTTGGTTTATTTGCATTTTATACCATTTGTAGCATACACCTGCTGTGTGTGCCAGCCACTAGCTAGGTGCTGTACATTTGTCACCTCCTTGCAACCACACAATGCACCATGAGTCCCGAATCTACCCTGGGCACAAGGTCCTGCCTGAGAACTTGAAATCATTGTCCATGAAGTGCTCATGATGCCCAGGAAGGATGTGGAGGTTCAGAGAGCAGACAGGCAAAAATTAAGTCAAATGCCCACTGTGCCTACAAATGTTGAGCCCTTCTACAAGATCCTTCTGTGGCCAGATCAGACCCTGGTCTGAATCCTGGCCATATAAATATGCCTCTTCCTTCTGCCTCAATCCCCACCACTGCCTTGCAAGCCGTTTGAAAGTGTGATGTCTTTTGCCCATTTAGAGAGCAAGTAACTTGCCCCAAATCCCAGGGTTAGTAAATGCCAGAGGTGGCATTCAACCTTGAATCTGTCTGATCAGAGTTCAAGTCCAGCCACTAGGATAAGAGGGCTACCTTTAGAGGCTGGGGGACCTAAGTTTCCTTCCTTGTTCTGTCCTCACAAATTATATGACCTTGTGTGAGCTCCTTAACCCCTCCCAGCCTCAGTCCTCAAATTCCAGAGGCAGATGGATCCCAGAGCCCTGCGCACAGCCTTGTGAGCACTTAGGTGAGCACTTAAGGCATCACCGTGCAGAGCACACAGTAGGACTTCAAAGACACTGACCCACTGTTACTACTATTTTCATTTTAACAAGACTTCAAATCTCACCCTTGGGCCTTGCTTAGATTCTGGGGTATAGGCAGACCAGGAACATTTCCTCTTGTCAAACAGAAGATACCAGTGATAGTGCTTTCTCTTGATCCCTCATGAGCAAAGATGCCAGCAACAATGGCAACTCATTACCCACCATGTGCGTCTGCCCAGTCAGCTGCTTCCAGTGACTTCCAGGCCTCCCAGCTGGTTCTGGGAAGGTAGACAACCATGGAGCAGTGTCTGTGGAGTCTCCAAGGCTGTACCTTCCAAAAGCTCCCTAGCGTGGGAAGCCTTATGGAGACCTCTGCCTAACTTCCCACCGGATGTAGAGTTGGGGACAAGTTTCCACCAAAGGTTGGGACACAGCCTGTAATGGACATCTTTGGAATTTCTTTGTCTTCAGTGGCTAAGGAATGCCACTCTGTACACAAATCATCCTGCTTCAACGTTTAACATTCGGGAAAATGAATTACTTTTCCTCTTGTTAAATGTGAACTGGGAAAACCCACACTAGATTTGATCAAAAAGACAGGATCTCACCAGAGGGTCTGTTAGCATGCAGATGGACAAGTTTTCTCATCAGACCCCTATTCTTCGAGGCAGGTCACTTGTCACCACCCCAGAGCCTTCCCAGGAAGGGGATGGGGTGACCTAATCCACACAGATGTCAACAGCATGGGGCCTTGTAGGTTTGGAATCAGCAAGAGCAGGGTTCTTTTGGACTTAATTGTTTTCATTGATGTGTAACTTTGGCAAATCACTACATTCTGCATGTGTCGGTCTCCTCAGCGGTAAGAGGAGAATAATGTCACTGTCATGGGGCATTCACACGTGCATGAGCACTGGCTAGATGGTGGCTGAACTGCCATTGTTACCCCAGAAAAAACGCTTTTCTTAGTTTTGTTTTTTTGTTTTGTGATTTTTTAATGGTGATAAGATATACATACCATAAAACTTACATGGCGTTTTTAGTTTGGTGGCTTTAAGTACACCATTGTTATGCAACTATGACCTCCAGAACTCGTCCATCTTCCCAGCCTATAACTCTGAACCCACTGAACATGAACTCCCCTCCTGGCCCCTGGTAAACACGGTTCTACCTTCTGTCCTAGAAATTGGACTCTTCCAGGGACCTTTTGTAAGTGGCATCATACCATCTTTGTCCTTTTGCGTCTGGGTTATTTCACTTGGGTTAATGTCTTCAAGGTTTGTCTGTGTTGTAGCATGGGTCGGAACGTCCTTCCTTCTTAAGGTGAAGTAATGTTCCCTTGTATGGTATATGCCTCGTTTTTGTTTATCTGTTTGCTCTTCAGTGGGCTTTTGGGTTGTTTCCACCTTTTGGCTATTGTGAATAATGCTGCTACAACCTGCTGTACAGATACCTGTTTGAGTCCCTGCTTTCAGTTATTTTGGGTATATGTCCAGAAGTGGAACTGCTGGGTGGCAGGATAATTCTGTATTTCATTTTTTGAGGAGCCGCCATACTGTTTTCCGCAAGTGGCTGCACCAGTTCGCGTTCCCACCAGTAGTGCGCAAGGTTCCAATTTCTCCACGTCCTTGCCAGCATTTATTATTTGCTTGCTTTCTTTTCTTTTCTTTTTTTTTTTTTTAAGATTTCATTTATTTATTTGACAGACAGAGATCACAAGTAGGCAAGGAGGCAAGCAGAGAGAGAGGGGGAAGCAGGCTCCCTGCTGAGCAGAGAGCCCGATGCAGGGCTCCATTCCAGGACCCTGGGATCATGACCTGAGCTGAAGGCAGAGGCTTTAACCTACTGAGCCACCCAGGCGCCCCTGCTTTCTTTCTTAATAGTAACCATCCTAATGGATGTGAAGTCATGTCGCATTGTAGTTTTGGTTTGCGTTTCCCTAATGATTAGAGTCTGTGAGTAGCTTTTCAAGTGCTGATTGACCATTTGTATGTTTTCTTTGGAGAAGTGTCTATTCAAATTGCCTCGCTCAGTCTCACAAAGGAGAATATGTTCCCTCCACATAGCAGTCACAGGTTTCTAGACATCAGTGTTCCTCTGGTCCCAACATGGCATTGGCCCATTGATTTATTAAGCAAATTCTTCTCGAGTGTTTGCTCGGTGGCAGACCCTGAATGGAACTTTAGAAATACTGACTAGGGGACAATGCGGGTCTTCGGGGAGCCCATGAGATGGTGGGAAAAAGCAGGCAGGGGGAGTAAGTTCTATGAGAAAGGTGTACGTGGGTCCAGTGGGCACAGAAGAGGAGCCTGGAGTGTTTAGGGAAATCACTCAGGGGTGGGGAGAGGCCGAGGTTGGATCCTAAAGAGTGAGGACAATAAAGGAGAAGAAGGGGAGGCAGGCCCTCCAGGCAGAGGAACAGCATTTACAGAAGTTTGGAGGCAAGGAAAACACATATTACCATGAGAACCCATGCCTAGAGATGTACAGCAACTTTCCCACATGAGTGAATGTCATTGTCTGGCCTGAACAGAGGAGTCCTGAGCCTTGGCTCACAGCTGCCTGAACACAGGTGGATTATCTTGCCAGCGAATACTCATTTAGAGAGCCATGTTCCCTGCCTGGTTGTGTTTCCTCTTACAGGTTGGGCCGAGGTTTCCTGCTGCTGTTGAGCAAGGCTCCCCCGCCCAGCTGGGTTGGGGACCATCCCAGAGATGCCAGAGGGAGGTGCTGTGGGCTCAGCCATGCCTGGGTATTGAAAGCCATGTGATGGGGCCAGAAGGGTGCCTGAGGCTGCCCCCCTCCCTCACAACCTTGCTCTGCACGGTGGCATCAAACTCTGAAAGGGATTCATCACTGAGGTGCGTGCAGTTAAAGATGGACTCGTCTCACAAACCTGACTCTGGGGAAAGAGAGCCCAGACCAGATCCAGATTAGTGTCTGTCTGTCCACCTCCAACTCCTGGGATCCTAATACTCTGGGCAATTAAACAACAGACTAGAGATTCTGAGAGTAGGCACATATCTGATTGTGAACCTGAAATTTCATGCCTTATTGGGCATAGCTCTGGGCACAGGGTCAAGAGGAAATGGAGGGCTGAGGATGGCATCCATCTGAGGGCACCTGGGTTGGCTCCAGCAGACC
>ML102264.1:16655-29918 GCA_003697995.1 Taxidea taxus jeffersonii | reverse complement strand
GCCTCCTCGGAAGCTTTGGAACTTCCACTAAGAGGGCCCGGTGCAGTATCTCTCGGTCTCTGGAGACTTCTAGGTCTGTTTTGTGTGTCCTTGCACTTCCTGCCCACACCCTGGAGGCCCCCTTAGGAGTCTAGCCCCAGCAAGCACTCCTAGAATCCCACGATTCCCCAGCAAGCCTTGTACAAGGCATGTACCTTTAAGTGATGCTCACGGCTGTTCAGAAATCCCAACGCCAGCTGGCAGAGGGGCGGTCAGGTAGCTTGCTTTTCTATAAGATGGGTGAATTTTTTTTTAGAACAGATTTTGTTTTTCTGATCACCAAAGCTGTTTGCCTATGACGCAGGCAGTCAAGGGACTGAGTAACCAGCCAGTAGGAGAAAGGCTCCTGGGGACTCAGTGTCCATAGGGGAAACTGAGGCCCAGAGCATAAAAGGGACCATCCTGAAGCCACCCAGCAAGAGTGACTGGGTGGCTGGTCCAGTAATAACGTGACCATTATTTTCTTATTCTTCACCACGACCACCGCATTCCAGAGACTTACTAGGGTCTCAGCACTGCACCGGGTGGTGTCATGTTTTATCTCATTCAATCTGCCAAAGAACCTTACGAGGAAGGGGCTATTTTTATCCCCATTTAACACACATGCACCATTGGAGTGGTGTTCAGAGAGATTAAGGCCACAAAGCTAGAATGTGTCCGAGGTACAGTCTCAGAGTCTAGAACCTTCCTTCTCATTGCCCTTATTGACCCCTTCACATTTCCAGGATGCGTCTTCGGGACCCATCCCCAGGTCCGTCCCCATGAAGCAGCAGGATGCCATCTTCCTCTTTCTAGGAGGTGTGGGGTGCAGAGGACTTGATGTATTGGGCAGATAAAAGAGCCCGTTTGGGATGATTTTTATCAGCTTGAGCAAGCTGGTTTGACTTACAGGAAGAAGCCAATTTGCATTTTGGGAAAGAGATGAGTGTAAAGGCCATGGCAAGCCCTGGGTGGATTTATAAATAAACAGTCGACTGGAGGCATTGTATGTCCCCGGCCGTACGACGCTGGGCTCCTGTTGACTCTACAGACCTGCTCGGCATCACAGCTGCCCTTCAGACAGAAAGGGCCTAATGGAGTAAGAGCATGCCAGGAACTCGTCCCCTGGCCTGGCTTCCCCGGGCTTGGGGCATCGGAGTTTGCGGGTGCCTCCACTCTCCCCGCAGCTCGGAGCCAGGTGCCAGGAGTCAGGTTGGCGGTATGGCCGTGGATAGCAGGGTACCAGCGCTCACTCTGCCCCCAGCAGTGCTTCAGCTTTCTGGAGACTTCCATTCCTTGGCCTTGAAATGAGTAGGACTTACTTCCCAGGTGATGTTGAGAATTAAGTGAAGTAGGGTCGACTTCTGTCCGGTCGTCTCTGCCCTCCTGCCGTGGGATAACTGGGTGATTTGGGGCAAGTCCGCAGCCTCCCTGGACTTCGCTCTCCTCTTCAGAAGGCAATGAGGGTGATACTGGTCAGCCTAGGACCTTCGGGCTAGAGGGAGCTTCTCCAGCCCCACAGGGTCCAGGAACTCCTGGGCCAGTCATATTCATAGCCCACAGCCTCCCCGTGCGGGACCTTCAGCTTCCCTGTCAGCAGTGGGGGTGATGGAGATTGTGCAAAGGAGGTGTGCTAATGTATATGCTTAGTGCTTAGCACGGAGCCAGGCCCGTGGGAAACGCTCATAAGTAAATTATATCTGGAATCCCTATTTTAGGAAAAAATATCTATCTTCAAATCAGAATACCGTCTGTTCGGTCCAATAGTCTGATTTAATTCCAGATAATCCCATGTACCAATAATAGCCATAATGTCATGATGTAGTTAGAAGACCACCCCTATCTATTCACCTTGTGAACTCGTAGAACTTTCCACAGCGACCCTTGTTCAAGGCAGCTGCACTCAGATAGACTGAACCAGCCTGGTCATTCCGCCTCTTGGGCCTCCAGCTCACAGCTCTGCCCAGATAAGGATCGTCAGTCCTTATCTGACTGCTCCGAGGGCCGACCTGCCACTTCCCCCCGGCTTTCTGATCACCCCTGTCTGTTGCCCTGGGCCTGGAATGTACCTAATACATGCCACCATGTGAACAATGACGCTTGGGAACTGTTTGCCCAGGGATGTCCCCTGGACCCCTGCACCCCCACTGGGCTATTCTGCAGCGCACAGCAGGTCTTTCCCTCCGAGTCATGTCTTTGTTGTTCCAAGCCCTTAGGGGATCCATGTCTTGCGGCTACCTGGGTCCTTGTACCTCAGTCCTTATGGCCAGCGGGCTGGCAGACTCGCACTAAAAGCACCCTAGGTGTACACTGTGCATGGCCACCGAAGGAGATGTCCACTCCTCTTGCTGAACCTGACACCTCCTGAGGTCCCTGTGAGACTGGGCAGGGGTGGGGGGCACAGGCTTCCCACCACCATTTTGTAGGGAGACCACTGGGCAGAGCTTGGTGCCATTAGTTACGTGCTCTGCTTACGCGGCGAGGCTGGGATCGGAACCCGGTTCCTGGCCTGACCTCAAGCCCTCCGGTTCCCACTTGCCCTCTTGCCTCTGAGGGGTCCTGGAGGACACTGAAGAGGAGGAGGGGCTGGATGAGAAGGGACAGGTGATGAGGGCTGATGCACAGATGTTTGCCCCAGAAGCTAGAAGGAAGGTGTTTCACAGGATCTCTGGCGTGGAGCTTAGGGGTGGGACGAGGAACATCAGCCCTCTAACAATCAGCCATCTTTTCAAGAACTTCTTGATTCGACATGTGGCCTTCAGGGACTGCTGGGATCTGGTTCCTCTGTCCCTGCCTATACTCAGCCTCGGATGCTCACTCCCCACATGGCCCTCAGGGGGAAGCGCCAATGCTGGGCTCTGGGGCTGTCACAGTGACCAGACAAGGTCCTTGTCTGCAGGGAGCCAAAGGAGGGAAACAGGCCAACGAACACCCCCTTTATAAATTATGGTAAGCGCTGAGAAAGGAACAAGTGGGCTGCTGTGTGGAGAATGGGGAGGGGTGGGTGTGGGGGCCCTTGAGACAAGAGGGCCTTTCTGAGAAGAGCCATGAGATGATGGGGAACATGGGCAGGGAGAACATCCCGTACAGAGACAGGCCTGAGACTGGAAGGTGCTTGTCATGTTCCAGAAACTTCACAAGGAGTCTCATGTGGCTGGGGCCAAGTGGCCCGAGACAAGGTGGGCCCCACCCACATCTTCCACCTCATCTTGGGTCTCCCACTGGCCTCCAGACCACCTAGCAGAGCTGTCAGGCCTGCTGTGGGCCTAGGCCCAGGTATGGACATGGGGCTGGATCTGCTTGTGGGATCCACATGGGGCCAGCTCCCTGCCCCAGCCAAGGAGCACATGACAAGATGACTTTGATGGTTATTTCTGCCTCCGATCAGCCACCTCCATGTTTGCAGCATGAATGGGAGGCCTGCTCTGAGCTCTTGCTCTGTCCCCTGGCTCGACTCTACTTTGGGGACACCACGCTTGCCACTCTTTGCCACCTGGCATTTCAGTGACCCTTCTGCTGTCGAGGAAGGTGGAGGATGGTCACCAGGGGTCCTGGAATGACTCAGGTTCTCCCACCCGAGTTGGCCCTGGCCCCAAGACCTTTATTTACTTTGGTCCTTTCTTAAAACCTCCGGTAGCGAAGCTGCCTGGAATGAAATGTGAAGAACTCAAGATAATAATAAAATCAATTGGACTGTTTCCCCAGTAATTCTAGAGACTGATGCATCATTAATGTTGGTAATACAGTGCCTGTCAGATCACAAACTTCTCAATAAATGTGCAGCTGGCAAGCTCTGATAGAAATTGGAGGCAAGCAGAGAATGAGATTTGGGGCTTTTGATATATGGGGTGTCAGCGGTGCGGTGAAGTTTTTATCAATTTCTGTCATTTTGGGCTTTTGTGTTCACTACCTATGTGGTCTTCAAAGCACCTCTCATGGGCTGCCTGGATGCTAACTGCCCCTCCCCCATAGTAGGAGGAAGAAGAGCTCCTGGAGGGGCCTCATGACCCAAGAGCTTCTTAGGCATTGTGAGTCCATGAGATGGGCACAATCGGAGGCTTTTGGACCTGACCCCATATGTCACTCAGCCACCCCGTGATTATTTATTGGGATCCTGCCGCCTCCAGAACACCACTGGGTCCTGCCTTTGGGGGCTCCAGGAGCTTTGGGAGAAGACTTGGACTTGGGGAGAGAGAATGGGCGAGTGGTCATTTCTACCTAAGGGTCAGGGTCAGAGGGGAAGTGGAAGAAGTGAGTGTCTGATCTGGTGTGGTAGGTCAGGGAGGAGTGCCTGTTCCATAGGGAGCACGCAGGGGACCAGAAGCACCATGGAGTTGATGGGGAGCAAGGAGTTGGACAAGGTGAGGTGCCCAGGGTGGGGGAGAGAAGGTAGGAGCGCCTCAGAATCAGCCTCACGTGGTGCTTAGTGTGTATGCCCTGGAGCCGAAGCGCTGGCGCTAAACCCTAGCTCCCCCGCTTTCAGCTGGGCCACCTCAGGAAAGTAACTTGACCACTCTGTGCCTCAGTGTCTTCATCTTTAAAATAGGGTATAGCAGCAGAGCCACCTGCCTCGGCGGGGTCCTGTGAGCATCAGTGAATTAATTAATGGTCCAGGGCTCAGAGCAGGCCTGGGTGCGCTGAGAGCCCTTGACCAGTACTGGCATCACTTTTGCATGGCTCTCTGAGTTGACTCTGGGAACCTGACAGCCAGACACGTGGGCTTTGGAGAGGTGAGGTAGGACATTCAGACAGAGCCAGGATGGGAGCCCAGCTGCCATGGAGGCTGGCACAGGAGGTTGGTCACAGGGAGTCAGGTGCCAGAGGGAGGAGGTACCATGGGGTATGGCCAGGACCTGTCTGAGGACTGGACCTATGAGGTTACCATCATGGTCGGCGAGGTTAATCAGCAAGTGGGCAGTGGGTGGGTGCAGGCTTTTATAGGCTTTTGTCACTTGTTGGTGCCTCTGGCAGGGAGTAGAGGTGTTCTAAGACTCAGGCTTGAGTGTGGAGCTTTGGAATTGGCTCCACCTGGCAGGTGAGCCAAATGGGACCATTCTATTAGCAAACCCCAGCCAGGGGTTAAATGCTCCCCATTGTACCCTGCCAGTGAGCAGGCCCTGAAAGCCAGGAAGGCCTGCAGCCTCCTGGACACCCACCCCAGAGCTGCAGCCTGGGAACCCAGAGCCTAGAGGGCTCCCTGGTGGTGGGAAGGACTTGAGTGGGGTGGGGGGGAATTCTGATGCAGTCATGACTGCCTCCGACCTGCTGGGACCTATGCGCTGGGCCTGGGAGTTGGGTGTGCCAGAGCTGGGAAGCCAGTACTCCTGGCAGTCCCCTGAGCATAGGAGCCCTGACCCGACTGGACAGAGGTCCCTCTCCAGTCTCCCTATAATGGGTCCCTCCCTTTCCTGGCTTTGCAGAAACCTAGGATTTACTTACTGGTTTTGCATCTGTGTTCACTTTGAAAGGAAGGCCAGGTTGCAAGGCCCCCTGGGGCCTCAGGAAAGAGGAAGCAATCTTGTCAGTCTGGGGTGTGGAAAAGGCAGGGGGCCCTGCACTGCACCTCGAGCAAGGAGAGGTGGCATCAGGACCCAGCTCCGCCCCAGGTAATCTGCATATCTTGGGGTCTCTGTGACCTGTATAGGTCCTCCTGGTGCTGACGCTGGTGCTTCTTCTGGGTTGGGGAAGGTGGCTGGTCTGGCACTATGCAGGTGACTTGCCTGGGAAGAATCTCTCTCTATACACCCCTCCCCCTGCCTGCCCACCTGGTGGCTGGGCTTGGAGGAAGTGTCCCCTTCCGCCCAGAGAGAGCTCAGGCCCCAGTGGGAGTGGGGGCTGGGTGAGACGCTGAGAAGCTACAAGGTACAGTAGCTGCAAGTGCATTTGGAGGAGGGCAGGGGGCTCTCTTCACTACCTAGAGGGCCGGGCCCAGAGGCCCGGGAGCACGGATGCTGGCTCTTCCTACCCTGCACGGCTCCCACCACTACTGCAGACATGACCTAAACAAATCCTCAGCCCCCTCTGAACATCACTTTACTTACACCCAAAATGGGAGTTCTTGTTTGGGGGTACGGTGGGCCATGCCCTATGATGCTGGAAACAGGTCTGCTGAGTTTCAACCCAGTACCAGGCTCTGGGTGACAGGAGCTCAGAGCCTCACTGTAGAATAAGACGGGCCAGCATTCCTACAACAGTGGGATCTAGGGGCTGTGATCCTAGCCCAGCTGAGTGGAGCAGCTTAGGTCAGGCTGCTGGGAAAGGGTATTCAGGGAGGGCTTTCCACAGGAGGTGACCTTTGAGCTGCCCCCCAAAAGATGAGTCAGACAGTGCTAGGCAGAAAAGGCCTGGTGGGAGGGTCATCAGGCCTAGGTGGGTGGGAGCCAAGCAGCTCCACGGGGGACCCAATCACATCCTTGGAGGGCGTTAAATGCCATCAACGCCTTAAGGTTTATCCTCGAGGCAGGGTCAGCAAGTAAGGATTTGGAAGGGAGGAGTGACATAGCCAGATCTGATTTATAGAACAATCACTATGGTGGCAGCTTGGAAGATGTTGTCACAGGAACTTTGAGAGTCCCACTACCACCCAGGATGGAAGGCACACGCCTAGTGCTGGCAGGGACCCAGCCACGGGAACAGGGGTGCAGCACTGCTGCATGGAGCGTGTGTGGGCACTGGGTGCTGCGGTATCTGAGGGGTGTCCTTGGCTTGTGCACCCAGAATCCGTGTGTGCTCGTGCCGCGGTGCAGACGCCGCTGCAACCCAGCGTATGGGGGCGGGTACGTGTTGGAGGCTGCTGGACTGCTGCGGGCCTGATGAGCAGCACAGACGCTGGGCCTCTGAGGGGTCTCGAGACCACAGGAGCCTCTGAAGGCCAAGGGTAGAGCTGATAGCAGATTGAATACTCTTGAAGGGATACGTGGCAGTGTTGTGGGGGTGGACTTGGCTGGAGAGAGGAGACAGGACGGAGCTCTTACCTTGAGAGTTAACTCAGCAAACGGTTACAGAGTGCCCTTCCTGTGCCAGCTTTGTGGGTGACAGGGGCAAGGTCCTTGCCCTGCAGGAACTCCCGACTATCTAACGGAAGGGGGCACGTGACACTGGCAGGATGCCGAGCTCACTCTGCTGGCAAAGGAGGCAATCAAGTCAGTCCTCTGGGATGACTGGAGGGTTCTCAGGCTGAGAAGCCAGGGAAGGGCATCAGAGGCAGCGGGAACAGTCCCTGCAATGTCTCTGAGGACCAGAGGGATTTATCAAAGAGCTACAGCCGTTCAAGTCAGGCCAGAAGACATGGACTTTGTTCCCATCTAGGGGCAACAATTCAGCCAGGCGTCCGGTCAGAGGAGAAAGGCCAGGGGCTGCCATATCCTAAGAGGCCTCAGGTCCTCAGCCTGGTGGGTGTTTGTGGGTATAGTGGAGGACAGTGCTTGCCGGTCGCTGCCTGCCCGAGGAGGGTGACCAAGCAGGGTGCTGGTCCTCCGACAGCCTGTGTGTTTCTTCTTCCTGGCGTGGCCACATTCGTAGGAACCGTGAGGTCAGAGAAGAGCCTGTTTGTCCAGAGGGAGAGGCTGCCTCTAGGCAGGCAACTGGCACCTCCCCATTCCAGTGTTAAAGTCCATCTGGGTGAACCAGGGCAGGAGGGAGGGAGGAGGGGAATAGGTGATGACTGTTCTGGTGAGTGTACCTGGTCATCCTTCACGAAGACAGCCATGGGCCCCCAGGGACCAGTACTGATTTCCACTGCCCACCCCTGCCACCAGCACACCCGCAAAGTAGGCACCGCCATGCCCCATGCTCTGGCAAGGAGATGCGAGGAACAAGGTGTCAGTTACCACACAGAGCAGTGAGTGAGGATCAGAGAGGGGAAGTGGCCTGCTCCAGCTCACACAGTGAGTTGGACAACCCACCAGTTCCCAGCTCTTGTGGCACCAAGGCCCCCAAAGCTTTGCAATAAATTGGCCGGGCCCCCACAAGGCTCAGGTTCTGTCCACCTTCTCTGTACCCCTGGCTTTAGCTGTGTCTCTAACGCCCAGGAGGAGGAGCGGTAAGCTCCCTCCTGACGGGCTGTCAGCTCCTGCCGCTTTTCTTACCTCCCTCCTCCTTAAACAACCCGAGGAAGCAAACCCAGTAATTCCTGGTCCTCCCCTGCGTCAGACCAGGTACCTCCCAACCCAAGTGGACTATGTGTTGTGGGTAATGCGAACACAGCGAGGTCCTGAACCCCTCCTGACGGGGAGGCAGAAATCCCAGCTCTGGGAGTGTATAAACATAGTTATTTTTAGCCCTCAGAGGGCTGTGGGCACAGCAGCATGACCCGCATTTGGCTCAGCCCCCTCCTCCTGTCCCACCAGGGAGAAGAGGGCTCCTTTCCCCCCTCTCCCCACCGTCAGCCTTGGGGCTGGGCCAGTGGATTCCAGGACCCACTAAGAGAAGGAGCAGGGTGGGGGATCTCAGCGAGGCTGCCCACGGTCGGGAGCTGAGGCCAAGCCCAGCTCACAAGGGGCAGGATGTGGTTTTCAGAGAGGCGACATTTCAAGTTGCAAGAGAAATATTGGAGCCACACAATTTCATGCTTTTTCCATGGGCTCTTATTCTCTAATCTTCATTACCGTCCTTGGTCTGGGCATCAGGAGGCCTGGTCCCGAGGGAACATGCTGCCACTTCCACCACTGAGTGCTCGCCGGTGCATGGGACATCTCTTGGTATCTCATTGGTGCCCTCACCAGTGAAGTGAGGTCATTCCCAACCTGGCTGTGGGGCTGAGGGCTGAGCTGATGAGATCACAGATGCTCACTCACTTGGTACTTCCACAAACACTCACTGAGATCAGGTTGGTGCCAGGCGCTAACTATAAAGCAGGGAGCCAGCCTGGCAAGGTGCTGACCCTCCTGGGACAAATATCATTGGGGGGTGGGGGGGCGGACACAAGAGACAACAAGTAAGTACATCCTTCAGCAGCTGTCAGCTTGCAGTGCGTACAGTATAGGAATAATGCAGAGTGATGTGTTGTGAAGTGACTGGGGTGGGCGAGGGGCATGTATTTCAGACAAGAGCTATCAGGAAGGCCCCCTGAGAAACTTCAATAAAACAGAGCTCACCATGCTGGCGGGAGGAGGTGGTGAGTGGGAACAGCAAGTGCAAAGGCCCTGGGGCAGGAAGACCATTAGGGCTGGAGAGCAATAATGGTGCAGGAGCAGGCAGTGCACTTGGTGAGATGGGCAGTGGTGAGATGCCTTTGGGAGGGCTACACATAGGAAAAAGTTTGCTCTGTGCCCACAAGGAGGAGCAGGACGGAAGGGAGAGTGGGAGGCCAGTGAAGGGCTGTTGCCCTTGTCCAGGTAAAGTAGCTGGCAAGAGAAGGGCATGTTAGAAACCGGGGAGGATGGACAGTGCAAGTGGCAGATGGCTTGGCTGAGAGGGAACCCCAGAATGAAGTCTGGCTCCTTGACTTCTGCATTTGATGCCTGGACTGTTGCGGGGTGTGGGAGAGGGCAGTTGATCCAGAAGGGACCAGCAGAGGGTGGAGGAAGAACAGGATCTGGGGAACAGGCTAGTGTGCATTTGCTGTACCTGTCAACGTTCAAGTCCAGAGGGTTGCTCAGGGAGCAGCTGCCTGGGGAGTGCCAGGCCCCAGTCTGGCACGGCTCTCCTCCCGGACACTCCCTGCCAGCCTCCAGCCAGGCTGTGTGGGTGGTTGCTCCCTCCAGTCCTGGCCTGGGGTTTTGTCCCAGTGCATGATGGATGAGGGCCTTCCGGTTCCCCAACTTGGAAGCGGGCATGGGTGGGGGGTGGGCAATGCCTGCATCCTTGGGGCACAGAGTTTAAAGGCTCTGCCCAAAAGGCTGAGCTACATGGACCAGAAGGCGCCCTGGTAGGAGTGGTTGGAGCACCATTTGCCGTCAGCTGGACCCAGGGCCTGGGTGTCCCCTACCAAGCCTTCTTCTCAGCTGGCCTGACTTACTGTGAAGGAGCCTGTGAGTCCCCATGTGTCTGAGCTAGGATGCCAAGGACAGAGGGAGTTACCAACATACTTGGAACTTTTCTTCAAGTAAGCTGTACACCCGGCTTGGGGCTTAAACTCAAGACCCCGGGCCAGCCCAACACATGGGACTTTTAACAGCAAACCTAGTTTGCCTTCATTTTGTCATCAGCCAACTGTGTGACCCTGAATATGTCCCCTCCCTTCTCTGGGGCTCGGAATTCCCACCTGACACTAGGATGGAGCATAAGGTCCTCAGGGTCCCACAGCTTGGGATGCTGCATTTTGGTTACAGAGGATCGGTATTGAGGGTCACAATATGGATAAAGACGGGGTTGTGGAGATGCCTTGCAGGGCCCTGGGGTGCAGATGGGTATGGCATAGAAGCCATCTGAAGGGTGGTCACGGGAGATCAGTCGGAAATGTCAGGCTGCCTGGGGAAGATCAAAAGGACCCGCTTACCATACAAGCAGTTGTGTCCTCAGGAAAATCACTAGGATTTTTGAAGCCTCAGTGTTGCCATCTGCAAAATGGGGTCCTAAACGTCACTGACGTCAGAGGGGTAAGTAACTGAGGAGGTAATGTGAGGAGAGTGACGTCAGGAGCTCAGCTTGTAGCTCATGAAATGTCTGGTCTCTGGAGGTTGCCTCCTCCCCGCCCCTCTTCAGTTGACAGCAGGAATCCGAATTTCATGGGAGGGGCTCTTCTGCTGTCCGGGCTTCCTCTGAGAGCCACAATCCTGGGCCTGGGCGTCCTGCCAAACCTAACTCTGGAGGCAGTGAACCTCGCTGTGGCCTTGGGGACTGGCCCACTGGCCTTGGCTTTCTGAGCATCAGCATAGGTATCGCTAGGAGAGACACTTTGGGGCTCTAGCCAGAGGCGGTAATGAGCCCTGAACTCACGCCAGTTGCATTTTGTGTTTTATTTCTCAAAGAAGGGATGGGCTTTGATTTCCTATCAGCATCGATGCGGTTGCTCTCGTGTGTGTGTGCGTGCGCATGCATGCACGCACACGTGTGCACGTGTGTGTGTGTGTGTGTGTGTGTGTTGACTGCGCTGGGTTTTGGAGCTGTGGTGGAAAGTGCGGAAAATAGCAGATGCTGTATCCATTTGCCTCCAAACTGTCTTGAAACGCTATAAATATTTTCTAAAAAGACTAGCTTCCCAAGCCCAATGTGTTAGTTATCTCCTCCCTGAGAAACTGATTCCCGAAAATTAAGACAAATAACCTCTTAAATCACAGTTGTTAACCTCAGGTGTAAAAACTGTTACCACGCCAGCCACAGGTCAGAGTGACTCCCTCCACCTAAGTGACTCCAAGTGGCATCAAGAGGGTTGTGGCTGCAAAAGGGGAGGAGCCTTGCGCTCAGTCAGGGGTTCTGAGTCCAAGCCCGGCTTGGCCGCTCACTGCTGTGTGACCTCAGCCCCACAGGCTCACCTCTCTGAGCCTCTGGTTTCCTCTTCGGGGTGACAGACACCTGGCACCTGCCTCCTCTCAGAACCGGCAGGTTCACTGCTCTGTATTTGTGCTCTGCAAAGGCACCCTTAGGTGACTGTCGGGGGTTCACGTGCTGCATTTGTCACGGCCCAGCAAACCCCTCTGGCCCCCGCCCCACCCTGTCCCCTCCAGTCACCTGGCTGTTTCAAGGACAGCCTCCAGGGCCTGGGATGCTTTTCAACAGAGAGAGGCTGGGGCCTTGGAGCCTCCAGCAGGCAGGCAGCACAGTAATGCCAGGGCCCACTCTCCTTGCGTTGACTCTTACCTTCAACTTCTATTCCTGGCGAGGGAGGCTGATTGTGTATTTAAGGTAGTACTATAAAATTTAAAAGAAATAGGTAAATGTAGTTTAGCAAAAACTGAGTTGATTTTGAGAACAGTATTAAGGTATGCCTGGGTGGCTCAGTTGGTTAAGCATCTGCCTTCAGCTCAGGTCATGATCCTGGGGTCCTGGGATCAAGCCCCATGTCAGGCTCCTTGCTCAGCAGGGAGCCTGCTCCTCCCTCTGCTTGCCACTCCCCCTGCTTGTGCTCTGTCTCTGACAAATACATAAATAAAATCTTAAAAAAAAAAAAAAGGAACACTATTAAACAAATGGCAGTCTAGATGGCAGGAGGAATTGACAAAAACCAGGTAGGCAGCTGGGACACGTGGGGCCAGTGCACTGTTCACGTCGTCCTTGTCTTCATAGCCTCCTGTTGACCTCCTTTGCCTTCTCTCTCCTCGTAGAGGAGTGGATGGGGACGGGCGATGAGAAGGACACTCTGGCAAACTGTCTTCTGCCCACTCGACACTCACAGGTGACCTCTATGCTTCATTGCAGAGGGGCTAAAGGGGTCCCTCTCCCAGGGTGCAGGCTTTCCTGGCAGAGAGTAGCAGAGACCTCACCAGCAGGCGTGTCAAATGCCACCTGGGAGGGACAGCCTGGAGTGCTGTTTTGAAAAGCGATTCTAAGGTCGCGTCTGTCTCTGAAGGAGAGCATGGGGATCAATGGTTCATGGCTACCGTGGTGTGGGAAGGGAGCTTGGTGACATACCTGCCCTCCTTTCACTCAGGAGCCCCTCCAGGCTCGTGGCCGGCCCCTCTCCATTCCACGTCGCCATCACCAGGCATGGTGGTTAGCTAGCAGCGGAGCCAGAAGCCCCCGCTGGGACATAGCAGGTGCTCCGTGTGTAGCCAGCAGGCAGGGGTGTCCCCCATCACACTGCAGGCCAGGAGAGTCCGTACTCAGCCCTGTGCTCATGAAGCCCACATGCTGATTGGTACGTGCCGTGGCTGGCCTCGGGCTGCATACGGGGTAGGCACCCAGGAAGTGTGTTGACAGACCCGAGAACAGTCACTGTGCTACCAGAGCTTCAGACCCCTCATCTGTTGTTCTTGGGGTCCCCAGCAGAGCAGGCATGCAGGCTTCTGGCTTGGAAATCCTGGCTGCCATGTGTACACACATCATGATCAGGCTCCGTTGTCTTCTGGGTGCTCTCTCTACCACTGCCTTCGTATCTGGTCAGTAGGTGAGGCAGCCCTATATGTCCCCATTTTACAGATGAGGACATTGAGGCCTAGAGTTGGCAAATGACTTGCTTGAGGCTACACAGCTAGTTAATGTAGAGACCTGGCCTGATTCACCATGGCACCCATCTCTGGCCATTTCACCTTCCACTCACAAAGAAAGCTCAAAAGACTTTATGCATCCTGATGTTTAAACTAACTAACTAACTTCTTTCCTTCCTTCCTTCCTTCCTTCCTTCCTTCCTTCCTTCCTTCCTTCCTT
>ML102264.1:0-16645 GCA_003697995.1 Taxidea taxus jeffersonii | reverse complement strand
CTTCCTTCCTTCCTTCCTTCCTTCCTTCCTTCCTTCCTTCCTTCCTTTTCTCCTTCCTTTGTTCATTTGGAATCCTTGTAGCCTAGTGGCTAGGAGCTCTGGAGTCAAATATTTGCCTACTTTGCATTTCAACCACTTCTTGGCCATGTGACCTTTGGCAAGTCCCTCAACATCTCTGTACCTCAGTTTCCTCATCTATAAAATGGGCATAAATACAACATAGGGTTGTTGTGACCAATAACAGGTTAATAGTGCTTGGCTCAGGATGAGGGTTCTCAAGGGCCAGCTGGTGAGTGCAGGGCAGTGCTCCCTCTCCCAGGCCATGTCCCAGTCATGGGCACTGAGGAATGTAGAGGTTGGCCGACAGGAGCATCTCATGGTTGGGTGAATGTGAGGTGAAAGGCAGATAGGTACACGAAGAAAGCATTTTGGGTGGGCGGGCGGGGTCCAGGGTACACTGGACTCCATGGAGTGGTGGGACTAGGGACAGTGTGCATCAGTCCCCATGCATGAGGGGCTGCTGAGATAGGCTTGCTCATCAGAGGGAGGCCATCACTTGTGGGTGGCAGGGAGGGCCTGCCAGGCAGGGGGACTTCAAGTGTCCAGGGCACAGAGGCATGGAATGGGTGGTCCCCGGATCTGGTCCTAGAGTGCTGGCTCAGTGCGGGGGGCGGGGGGTGGGGGCTGGCTGGCCTGACCCTGGCAGATCACTGTGGCCAGAAGTTCTTTGGACAAGCATATCCCCATCCCTTACTCCCTTGCTTAGTCCTGCAACTGAGGACTCTGGGCTCTACTCTGGGGCAGGAGCCAGGGCGTGTGGAAGAAAAGTGGAAAGGCCTAGTTGGTTTGTTCCAGTGGTAGGCAGAGAAAATCCTGCTCAAGAGCCTTGGCATGGGGTAACTGCCTCTCGCTCCTCAGCTGATGAGCCAGCTCACAGCCGTCTGTCTGTCTGCCTGCCTGCCTGTGTCTCCTCTCTGCATCTGTCTGTGCCCTGCAGTATAAACAGCCCCTCCCCAACACACAGCCACCACGGACCCACTCGCAAGCCTGGTGCTGCCACCCTGGCCCACCCAGAGACCCATTTATTCTGCTGCTGGGGTGTGGGTCCGTTTTAATCATCCTCGCTCTGCCACGAGATACAGATGGTTGTATTATTAATAGTCATAATTAATCAGCCTCCATGGAGGATCTTTTCCCTGGGCGTCAGATCCTCAGGACGAGCAGCCCCACGAGGGCCTGTTCCAGTCTCTGCTTTACAGACAGGGAATGTGAGGCCGGGAGGAGGAGGTGGCTCACGGCAGGGCCAGGGACAGCAGCCTAGTCGGCGTTCCTGCCCAGCACACCTAGGTCACTGGGGGGAAGCCTTCAGGGCTGGGGGTGGGAGAGCAGTCCTCAGCCTGGGGAGTGAAGTAGGGGGTCCCTGGCAGAGAACAGAGGAAGAAAGGTAGAACAGGAGCCAAGGCAGAGGGAGGCAGGGCCTCATGGGCTAGCAGAAGAGGGGTCTGATAGGGGGCAAAGGTGAGGAGCTGGCCTTGAGTGGAGGGGGAGCCAACGCCAGCTCCCCTCTCCCACCTGCACCTGGACGGTGGGCCTGGGCCCGATGCTGGCTGCTTCCCCCACTAAGCTCTGTGTCCCACGGACAGTGATTTAATGCTTGCAGCAGGCGGCTTCCTGATTTATGGGCTTGTTCTGGACAGGCCTGACTCCTTGAGCACAGCGTCAGTAAGGGGCTTCTCTCACAGTCGTGCGGATGGCTGCCTGCCCACCTGCTCCCCTTGCACACTCTCCTGTCTTCCTCAGAGCGACAGCATCCACACCCACATGGTCACACGTGCATAGACACACGGCGACCAGCAGGACTGGCCGAGATGCCCTGTCCTCATTGTTAGGCTCATCCTGAGACTCGGCCATGGTGAATGAATGCCGGGTGCCATGGCCCAGAGCCCTGGGCTCATGCTCAGGGGTACTCCATTCCACGGGAGGAGTCTGGGAGGGGAGATACAGCACCCCTGAGTCTTGGCCTCTCCCCACTGTGTTCCCCAGCCCACATGTACACTGTGTCAGGCCTTGGGGACATCCCTGTGTCATGGGAGAAGCCCAGTCAGGAGTCAGGCAGATCAGGTCACACACTTGGGCTCTGCCACCTCAGCCTATCTTGCCCTTGGTGTCCTCCTGTCCGTAAAGCAATTTCAACAGCAGCCACCTCATGGGGTCAGCGCAAGGATTCAAGGAGTAGAAAAGCCGCTGGCTAAGTCAGAGCCCTTCCCCATCAAGCTCTGTTTTCCCAGTCTGTGACATGGTCGTAGTGACCCTCGCTGGCCCTCTCCTGGGGCTTTTTTGAGAGTCAGATGAGAAGAGAGCCCTGTGAAGGGTGGGGGTGGCCAGGGCACTGGTTCTAGCTCTGTGCGTGCTAGGCGAGGGGCGAGGGGCACATGGGGTGGGGCGGGTGCAGGGGCCTGGGCCTCTGTCCTGCGCCTCAGCTGCCACAGTGGGGCCCTGGGGCTTCAGCACGGACTTCCTCTTCCTCAGGATCTCTGAGCAGCATGCGCTCCTGGTCTCTGAAGCGGGCGTAGTGACAGCACGTACCGCGGTGGGTAGGAGGACCTGTGAGACATGCGTGTTGAGCTTGACACGCAGCAAAGCTCGAGTTGCCAGTGTCCGTCAGTGTTGTCGCTGGCCTGACTGGATGCGGGTGGATGCGGGGTTCGGAAGTACAGATGAAGGCCTAGCGAATGACCTACTGACATCACAAGCCAACAGTTCCCATGTTTCCAGACGTCACATCCGTCCGTCCCCACCCAAGAGTCCAGGCCCTTCTTCAGGGCAGCTTAGAGGAGAGGTAGCAGACTCACACCCCGGCCTGCACGATGGTGCCCTGTGGTCCGTGTGGACCTCAGCTGACTCCCGGGGGCCGGGTACCCAGCCCCGCACGGCCATCTGGCTCCCCAGGAGGCCAGCAGTTGCCTCTGTTCTTGCTTCGACTGCACCTCCGTTGGCCTAAGGAGGCTGGGAGGCGGTCGTGATGTCTCACCTGAGCTAGGTAGGGCCTGCAGACCCCACGGCCAGCCCACGTACTTTCTTCTGCTGGCTGCAGCCTGAGCCCATGCACAGCCCCTATCATGCGTGGACTCCCAGGTCTGTGCTTTGCTCCCATGTCAGCTTCTGGGGTCCAGAAGACATGCAGAGTCCCCATCCTGGCAAGGACTTTGCTGAAGAAATGAGCCCCTGACACCCAGCCCAGGGCTGCGGGGGCTCAGAGGTTATGGTGGCCAAGATGGGCCCAGAGAGGCAGGGAAGAGAGGAGGCAAGACGAGCTGGGGACAGACCTTGAAGGACAGGGATTTGCGCACTAGAACGGATGGCCTTCCAGAAAGATCAAAGTGTGTGGGCAAAGATTTGGAGTCATTCCTAGGGAAAGGCATGCCCTCTCCCATAAGACATCTGGGCTGGTCTGGCCCAGATGGTCTCGGCTCTCAGTGACCAGTGGCTATGGGATGCAGCAGATGGCCAGTGAGGGGCGGGGCCACCCCCGGGCTGGAGCCAAGCAAAGCCAAGTGGCCCACACAGGCCAGAGCCCAAGACTTTGGCACCATCCACTCAGAGCTCTCGACTCGAGAGTTAATGATTCATTTGTGGCCAATTTCTGCTGGCCATTGCCTAGAAATTCCCAAGCCTGCCCCTTCCCTTGGCTCTGCAAGCTCCAAGAGTACAGTCTCATTTATACTTGGCTGAGAACATCTCACCCACTATCCAGGGAATAGCTTTTAAAATGAAAGCAGGAGTGATGCAGGTTAGCCATGAGGAAGAACTGATTGTGGGCGGTAGGCCAGGGACTGGAATGGTTGGTTTGTATGTAAAGTAAAGTTAAAGTCCCCTCTCTGACCCCATGTGCTCAGTGGTGATGGAAGGAGCCCTGTTTGTGTGTGTGGCGTCCCCCATTTAGCTCAGAGCAGGTGTGAATGGAATCCAATTGAATGTATTGTGGAAAATGTTGCAGCAGTTACAAGGGGGAAGTAGAGCTTGACCAGAGCAGGACTTGGCTGGGTAGAGAAAGCAATAACACATGCAAAGGCCCTGGGGCATGAAAGTCTAAGGGAAGTTGTTAGAGGAGGCTTAGTAGTTGTGGTGTGGCTGGAGTGGGGCTGGAGGGTATGAGAGGTGTCTAGAACATGGACTCAACTCATAGGTGAAGGGCTTCAAGGACTGGGGAATTTGGCAGTGGGAGGAGCTGGCAGGGGCCAGTCAGGACTGGTGCCTGAGCAGGGACAGGTATGTTCAGTTTGGGTTTTTGGCTCGTTTGTGCATTTGTGTCTTGATTCTGCTGGCCAACAAACCTTTCATGGTAGCTTGCTCTGCATAGGCTTAGGCCCAAGGCTTGCATGGGTCCCTGCACTTGGGTGAAGGTGGGCTAGCGGGTGGGGGTTATATGTAGCAATCCAGGGGAGGGATGCTGAGAGCATGAGCATAGGTCAGTGTAGAGGCAGGGAGATGGCCGATGGCCTTTTCAGACCCACCCAGCCCCCTGTGTTCCTTGCAGACTGGACAGACAGCCCTGACGTTAGCCTGTCCCGTATGATCACATGGTCTTAGTGATTCCAGATGTGTGTCTGTCACTTTGCAAATGAGCAGACTGAGGCCCAGGGAGGGGAAGGTGAGTGCCCGAGCCCAGACACAGCTCAGGGGCTCCCTCGCCCTGTCCTGGCTGGTTGCACACATATCTGCCCACCCCCCACCCACCCCCTACAGACTGAAGGTATTTCTCCGAATCAGACAAAAGAGAGCAGCCTAATCTTCCAGGTTGAAATATCCGGGGGCTTGGGGAGGAGGCTTCCTTTCTATCTTCAACTTTGCAAATTTAATTTCTTCCGATTATTTCTTGACAGTCCCAGGCGTTGGTGGTAAACAACCGTTCTCCCCAGAATGTTTCCCTGTGACAGCAGCTTTCTCTGGCGAGGGTGCTATCAACACTTGGCAGGGCCTCCTCCCAGCTCCCAGCTCCCGGCTCCTGAGAAGTGAGAGCTTCTGAAAAGCATTCAAGAATGTGGCTCTCCAGTGCACTGGGCTGGCAGGGGCTGGGGCAGGCATTGGCCTTGCCTCTTTGTTCCCCATGGCTGCCCGTCGCCCAGCCTGTCCTCAGAGCCTCAAATGCCCCTGGTTGTGGATGGTCCCCAAGCAGAGAGGTGGGGCCGTATCAGGTATCCGCTGGCTCCCGAGGCCCTGGTGCCCGGGTCCTTGGCGCAGCTCAGCGGCCACAGGGAGCTCATCTCCAAAGGGTAACTGCCAGGCCTATCTGTGGCCAGGAGACAGGTAGTGTCCCAGCCCTGTGTCCTCCGTGGCCTGCGTCACGTCACGCTGGCTTAGGTGTCCTGAGTCAGAGCCAGGAGATGGATCTGTGTACGGGGTTGGAGGTGCCATCGCCCTGGGTGGCTGGGGTGAACCCCAACCTCTTGCCTGTCCATGCTGCGGTGGGCCTGGCCTGGGTTTGAACAGTGCCTGGAGGAGAGGCTGAGATGGACAGCCAAGTAACCCATACCCCACAAGGCCAGTAACTGCCCTTGAAGATGCGCAGCGCTGTGGATGGAGCAGAGCGCCCAGACATGGGCTGCAGTGTGTTTGCCCATGCTGGACCACTCTCCTGGAACGCCCCTCCTGGACTTGTCCTCTGGGCAGGAATTTACCCAAGAATTATTCTCCGGTGAACCCTTTCCCTGCGGCCCCTCCTATAGGGGACGCTGCCCCCTTTTCCTCAGAGTTGCCCTCTGGATCTCCACCAGGGCCCCATCATAAGGTCCTGTGGTCACCTTTCCCTGCGGAAGGCTCCCCCTGGTTACCTGTATGAGTGCTTTGAGCTTATCTCTGCTCCATGCATGCCTGACACATACTAGATGCTCAGGAAAAGCCTGCTGGATTTGGTGAAGGGGGTCCTAAAGGCAGTGTTGGGGTGTCCCTTTGTTAACGATGTGGTAGAGAGTAGAGGAGAGAGTTTGTCAATGGAGAGGTTGACCTCCCCAGGCCAAGTGCTCCACCCCCCCACCCCCACCCTACACAGCCTGGGACTGGGGAATTGCTGGGGGACTGCAAAGGACCCCTTCCCCTCTCCATGTAGCCCAGCGCCTCCCTTGCTGGCAGGAGCCTGCTCCCTGGGTTGGCCGTGTGATCACTCTCCAGAAAACACCCCAGTGGAAACTGCATGAATGATTGATAAGAGCTGAGAGCTGTTTAATTTTTTCCCCCTGTTTAATGGCTATCAATAATTTAATACACTCTCTGTATGTTTTTAAGAAATAGCACCCATTTTGCCCGTCTCCGGTTTAGCGGGCTAAATGATTTAAGTGTTGGGACCGGGCTCTGAGGACGGAGACTGAGCAAGTCAGAATCAGGAGGCTGGGGTGGGGGAGGCAGGTTCAGAGCCAGCCAGCAGCCTGTGGCCTGGGTGTGTGTGCATGGGCTTGTGCGTGTGTTTGTGTGTGTGTGTGTGAAGGGGGGGGGGGGGGGGGGAGGAGGGGGGGGGCGGGTGAAAGCCAGTGCCTCTCTGCTAAAAGCGAGATAATTGCTTTTCCGGGTCTCACTGAGCTGCAGCTGAATAGCTGTCCCCTCACGGCCCCCCCAACCCCAGTGTCGAGCTTTTCTGGATGACACTGGGGGGCCCACAGGGCCTCGAAAGGAGCTTCAGCTAGTACTACTGGGGGCTGAGAACCACCCCCCCCAACAGGTCTTTGCCCCCTTCTAAAGCTTTTAAGTCATTTTTATTTTAATGATGCAGTGACTCCCTGGCCAGCCTTGTTTTCCAGATGAGGTCGGGCTGATGTTGGAGCAGGGAACTCAGAATCGCTCATCTCGGGGCTCGCAGGGACCAGGGAGGTCATCTGCCAGTGTTCCCCCAAACTTCCCAGATGCAAAGGATCCCCTGGGAGGACTTGTTAAAAATTTAAATTTCTGGGCTGCGTTCCAGACCCACAGCCTTCCATTCTCCAGGGAGAGGCCTGGAACGTGTGGGTTTACCAGGCAGCCCAGGTAGTTCTTATCGGCAGAGGAGTTCGGGAAATGTCGACTCCAGCTCCGGTTCCGGTGCTCACAGCACACATAGCACCACATGGCTGTTCCCACTGCTTGCACACCTCCGGGGACAGGGCACTCACCACTCTGGGAGACAGCACATGTACTTGGGGAAAGTATGCTCAGTCCAGAGGTCCCTCTGACATTAGGCTGGTCCCACTCAGGCTGTCCTAATGTATGTGGAGTTAACCTCCATCAAGGACAGACCACCTCTCCTAGGACCTCTCCCTTTCTGGCCGTCCACTGGTTTATCTATGCCTCTCTGTTGGGCAAGGAGCTTCCTTTCCTAGAAAAGCACTCTGGATACCAGAGAAAATGCCCCAAGGATAGCCCAGGCATGGGGGTGCGGAGGGAATGGGCAGACACCATCCCTGGCACAGTGGGGACCTAGAGGGAGGCAGAAAGAGACCTGGGCTTCAGAACTACCTTGGCCTGTCAGGGTCCAGTGCTCCCGTGGGAGAGAAATATATGACTCACCAGAGACTGTGGACTAAACCAGATCTCCGGGATGACAGTGAGGGATCTGAGACCAGAAGAAACTGCCCCAGGGTCACGAGTCCATTAAGAACAGAGCTGGGACGGCAAAGATGGGGCAGGGGGCCCCAGAGAGGGGCATCGAGGATGAAGCCCTGGTGCTGGGGGTCCACTGAGACCCCGGCTACCTCTGGGCTGGGAGCCAGGACAGGGCAGGGCTCCTCCTCCTCCTCACTAGGCGCTCACTGGTGGAGATAAGTCAGTACATCCAAGGATTTATAGCAGAGCCGAGGCCCCATCTGTCTGGCATCACAGCTCTTCCTTCGCTTTGCCTGGTCTTTTGCCTTGTTTCTACAGAGAGGCCGCACTGACTGCATGTCAGCCTTGCTCTTTTCTTTTAATTGTTAGAGGGAAGGAGCGGTACACATTTCACAGGTGTCATTATGACTGCAAAACAGGGCGCCCATCAAGCCCTCCTCCGTTGCATAGGTGCTCATGGTCCCCTCAAGTTCAGCCCCACCCTCGATGTACGTGGGAAAAGCCTGGGTCCTAGCAGGTGCTGGCATACTTGTGATCACCAGTCCCCCAGTGCTCCTTCACCGAAACCTGCTCTGGTCTTCACAGCATCACTTGGGGGTGTGGGGGGGGATTGTAGGTCTTGACCCCGGAGGAAGAAGAGGAAGGGTACTGCTGAACCCTGAGAGGGCTCTTGCTTGCAGAGCTCTGAGAGCTGGCAAGACTGCAAAAGACTAATACGTGCTCAGGAAGGCCCAGCCCTAGAGAGAGAATTGCGTGAGTCTAGGTACCTGGGCAAAGCCTGGGGCAGTCAGGGAAGGTTTCCAGGAGGAGGTGCCACCTGCCCTCGGGCTTGAATCATGGAGGGAAGAAGAAAGGCATCCCGGGTGCAGGGGTGTGAGGCAGTGCTGTGTGTGGGGGAAAGTGAGATGAAGCCAGCTGGGCTGGAGAGGTGGGCACACCAGGGTGGGCTGGACCTGGAATGGCTGGGTGGAACACCACAGAAGGTTGGATTGTTTCAGCTTCCATTGAAGGATTACATCCATGCAGAAAAGTGTGCATATCTGAAGTGTAGCTTGACAAATTGTCACTAAATGAACACAGTCATGTAACCACCAAGCAGATAGATCAAGAACATTCCAGATGCCCCAGAACCTCCCTATGTGCTTCCTCCCTGTCCCTGCTTCCCCTTCAGGACAGTGACTCCTGATTTCCAACAGCATGCTCTCCATCACCTATTGCTGCCCAACAGTACAAACACCCCAAAACTTCATGGCTTCAAACAAATGACCACCATTTGTTATGTCTCCTGGTTCTGGGGTTTGCCTGGGCCATCCCTCTGCTGGTTTCCCTTGGGCTCATGTGACTAGTCACCCAAAGGGCTGACTGGACCAGAAGGCTGGTGATGGGCTCAGTCACATGTGGCGGTCGGCATTGGCTATTGGCTGGGTGGCCTCAGTTGTCCCCCACCCTCCAGTAGGGGAGACTGGCCTCTGACTGGGCCAAGGTCATAAACAGCATGCCCTGAAGGCCTAGTCTCTATAAGCCAGAGAATGTTCCTTTCAGCAAGTCCTATTGGTCAAAACAGGTCTCAAGTCCAGCCCAGGTCCAGGGCATCGAGAACAGACTCCCCCGCCTTGATGGGAGTCACCACAGCGAAGAATCTGTTGCCCTGTTTAGTCTACCACAAGCACAGAGTAGTCTGCCTATTCTTGACCTTTCTGTAAATAGGGCCCTTAAGCATGTTCTCTACCGCGTCTGGCTTCTTTGGGTTGTCGGGTTTGTGAGATTTCTCTCTATCCTTGGATCTAGTTGTGGATCCTTTGTCCTCATTGCCGTAGTTTTTATTCTACTGTGAGGGCCCACCAGGTGTCTATCCTATGGCTGATGGCCTTTCTGGAGGCTTTGGGGGGGGGGGGGTTGGGCCATTACAAATAGCACTGCTCTGAACATTCTAGTACACGTCTTCGGGTGCCTCACGCACGCGTATCTCTAGAGATGGAGTTGCTGGGGTGCTGATAAGCCACTTGGAATGGTGGGAGACACTTCCAAACTAGTTTCTAAGGCAGTGACTGGTGCATGCCCTTCCAGCCGTGTTTGGGAAGGCCACAAGGGCTTTGCAGCGGGGAGCAACGTGTCTATGGGGCTTTTAGGAAGTCCTCCTGGCTGAAGATCTCTGACCCTGAGGCTCCCTGTAGTGTCCCCGATGGACCCACCTCGAGCTGCAGGCCTCCAGGCTGGGGGAGGTAGGGCCATCGGACCAGCTGGCCTCCCGGACCCCCAAGACTCAGGGAAGCTGGGTGCCTGCAGACTGACCCATGAGGACGCTGGAGCCAGAGGGGCTGCCATGAGTTCTCCATCCGTGACAGCTGGGGGCAGTGGGTCAAGAAGTCCCCAAGGAGATTAGGGTCTACCTCTGGCCTTGCCTCTCTTTTACCTTGAGCCCCTGGGAGGAAACCCTTTCCCCAGCAGGGCTTTGCTTTCCACATTTGGGAATCAACAGAGAAGAGTATCAACCTCACCAAGTCTCTTGCCTCTTCCCAGCCCAAAGGCTGTATTCTGGAATGTAACAGGGAGGGGCATCAGGCGGCCCTTGGAGGGCTCAGCGGGCACACGTCAGGGGCATCTGGGTGGCTCAGTCGGTTAAGTGTCTGCCTTCAGCTCAGGTCATGATCCCGGGGTCCTGGGATCGAGCCCTGCATCCATCAGACCTCCTGCTCAGTGGGGAGCTTGTTTCTCCCTCTGACCCTCCCCCTGCTCACTCTCTCTCACTCTCTCAAATAAATAAATTAAAAAAAAATAAACAAGTAAATAAATCTCTAAGACCATGTCAGTTGGCCAGTTTTATTCATCTTATTCACTAAACACCTTCACTGCCCCATCCATCAGTCACTCATTTGTCCAACCATCCCTCCAGCAATCACTGGCCTTGCTAGCCTCAGAGGAGAGGGATAAACTTGACCCCAGGGATAAGCTTGGTCCCGAGCTCCATCCATGGAGGAGACTGGAGACATGGAGGTTGGCCAGACCCCAGGCCTCTGGGAGGCAAACAAGGGAAGGAGGGGTCAGTCCTGGAGGGCTCAGTGGAGGCACTTGAGCAATATCTCGAAGGCCAGTGGGGCTTGGAAAGACAGAGCAGTGGGGGACAGGGCTCAGAGCAGAGCACTAGACGTGACCATGGCCCCGAGGTATGTGTGTGCCCATGAGCTGCTGCTGTTGGAGCCGGGGCCCAGGCCAGGCCTCTAACACCAAGTTCAGGAGACAGGCTCTGGCTGGGGAGGTGGGGGACAGTGTCGAGTTTCTGGAATGGCTCCACTTTGGGGGGCCAGCTCAGCCTTCCAAGACATGGCCAGAGGAGCCTGGGCAGGCAGAGCTAGGAGGTCAGTGGGGCAGGTGGGGGCCACCTGCGAGGTTGGCTTGGAGCTCACTGTGCCCTCTGGTCTGTCCCGCAGGACTTACCGTGCTGTGTTTGGCCAAGTCGGACCACGGGGGTGGCCGCCTTCTTCTCACCTCAGCCTCTTTCTCCTAAAGCCTGTAGCAGCCTTGAGTCCTGGTCGTCTGCAGAGGCCTCAGCAGGTAAGCTGGACGGGCTGACCCCTGGCACTGTGCATCTGGTGCTGTGGGGCTGGGGAGCTGAGGAACGAGGGGACAGGGCTTATTTCTCAGTTATCACTTCTTCCCTGGCTGCCTCTTCTCAGAGGGAGCCAGACAGTGGAGGGGGTTGCATCCTGGCCTGGGACTGGGATATTCGGTTTTACGTTGTTACCAGGGCCCTTATGGCCTTAGGCGGGCCTGTCTCTCCCCAGCCCTCCCCTCTGTACTGAGAATAATAACGGCGGACATGCTAACCATGTCTCTGTGTGCCAGGCACCACACTAAGTGCTGTGTCGTTACTAACTCTTTCCATCTGCACACCAACCTGTGAGGCAGGTGCTGGAATCAGGTCCACTATAAAGGCAAGAAGACTGAGGCTTGTGGTTGGGAAGGAACTTGCCCAAGGTCACATACCTGGCTGAGTCCCATGGGTTCCCCTTTGGGTCTATGTGGCTCTAGTGTACCCATCCCTAATCCTTGGACCGTTCTGTCCCTGGCTGTGCTCACTTCTGCTAGCCTCTTCCTGGGGGCAGGAACTGAGGCAGTCATGGGGTCTTCAGAAGTGCCAGGTCCTAACCCAACAGTGGCTGTGGTGGCCTGGGGTCATGCCTCATTTGTGGATGTGGTGTGACATGAATCAGGCCTGGCCCCTGCGGTCCCCAAAGTGGTACCTAGGGCCCCTTCTAGAGGAAGAACATGTTGGCTAGATAAGGTTCTCTCTCCCTCTGCCTCCCTAGTTCAGTTTCCCTAGCTTGTATTAGGCATTTACTATATGCTAGGCCTGGTGTCTGGCCCTAGGATAGAGGGGAAAGGGGCTCGTCTTATTCTGGGCTCTGGCGGAGAAGCAAGGCGATCACAACAGATGTTATACAGGCCCTGTACCAGTGCAGTGGACAGTGCTGAGAGTTTGGGGGTGAGCATTCCAGAGGAGATAACCCCAAAGTGAGTAGCATTGTAAGGAGACAAGAGCAGGGGATGGGTGGGAGAGCCTGGCAGGAAGAGGGATGTGGTTGGTAAGGGGATGGGAAGATTGTAAAGGCCACAAGTGCCAGGATGGAGAACTGGATCCCAAAGGCAGTGGGGAGCCATGGAGGGTTCGAAGTGAGATGGGGGCCTAATGCAGGTGGCTGCATTGGAGAGGCTATCAGGAGGACCCTGCTGGAAGCAGGGATATTAAAGGGACTGTCCCAAGGGCACAGTAAGAGGTCAGATGCCTCAGGTAGGGCCAGAACAATGGGCATAGAGCAGAAGTGAAAACGTAAGACACCAAGGCAGGGAAGTTGGCAGGGTGGGGAGTAAGGCGTGAGAGTGGGAAAGCTGCCATGATGCAGGGTGGGAGGTAATAATAGAGTGCTGCATGAGTATGGGGAGTCTGGAGTCTAGGAAGGCTTCTTGGAGGCAGTGGGCCAAGTTGTGGTCCAGTGTTGTCTAGGAGAGAGCCAAGATTTTCGTGAAAGGAAGATGATTTGTGTGGTGTGGTAGTTTACAAATGGGCATGATGTTCTCAGCTACAAATACTGATACACATATAAGTTCCAGAAGATTCTCCCCACCCGTAGTCAAACCTGTATCAGTGAATACCTATGCACACACGCTCGTGCACACAGACATGCAAAGCTGTCCATGTGTGCCAAGGGTATACAGATGTGTGTGCACACCCATGTGCAAATGGGCACCCATGCACAGACACATGCTACCCGGAGGAATGCTCCCTCACACACGCATGTACACAGACATGGCTCACGCATGCCGCAAACATACACGTGTGCACGCAAACTTGCACGCATGTACACACCCACAGGCACCTTCACAAACTCCCATGGTGACGCTCCACAGCCGCTGGGCACAAGCCCTCCCAGCGCACACGGTCCCCCACACGCACGGGGAGGCGCTCCTGTGTGCACACAAAGGGGCTCTGTTCTAGGGAGAAGGAGTCGTTCGGGGTTCAATGGCTCCTTACCTGTCAGAGCTTCCAGGGCACAGGGAGTCGTGGGGTCTGTCTGGTGTGGAGGGTTAGTCTATGTGTGGGGAAGAGGTTCGGGCAGGACCTCTGGGAGACAGGAGAGGAGGAGAAATCTGCCAGCTCGCTTTAGAGACACAGAGCAACCGAGCACAGAGCCCAGCTCTTGCAAAGTCCCAGACAGGTGAAAGTTTTCACCT
The DNA here is from genome assembly GCA_003697995.1 of Taxidea taxus jeffersonii. NCBI lineage: Eukaryota > Metazoa > Chordata > Mammalia > Carnivora > Mustelidae > Taxidea > Taxidea taxus. The sequence continues at coordinate 3,346 of ML102264.1, read as the reverse complement.
GCCTTCGCTGGCCCTGCCCAGCAACCCAACCCATGTCAGTCAGAATCCACTAGAATCGGGAATGGCTCCGTCATTTGTGGGGCCCGTGGGAAGACAAAAAATAAGAGGCTCATTATTCAAAAATGATTATGGGTTTGGTGGCCACAGAGCATCATGGGTCCTTCTAAGCATGGGGCCCTGTGCAGTTGCCCAGGGAGCCCGCTCTGCCCGTATGAAGCAGAGTGATTGCAGGATTAAGGGCCAAGAACTGAGTTTGTGTGCAGTCTCCACCAGTAACTTATCAGCCCAGAGACATTGGGCGAGTCCCTCGTTGCCTCTAGGAGTCTTGTCTGCCAAGGGGAGAGATGTACGGGTGGGGAGAATCTTCTGGAACTTATATGTGTATCAGTATTTGTAGCTGAGATGTGCCAGCATCCATCTTGTCCCCAGCAGCCTGGGACAGTGGCTTCAGCTGGCGTGAGATTAGAGCCCTTCAGTGGCAGTGGTGTCAAGGATGCCCTGACCTTTGGCGGCCTGGTTTGCCTGTGCTTTGCCAAGCCCACCAAGGGCAGAGGTGGCTGGGAGGGTCTGCTCTGTGTTATATTTGTGGTGTCTTCTGCCTGATTATCCTTTGCCTGCCCACCTCTGCTTGGCAGACTCGCTGTAGGTCAGATGCCATGGAGCCATCTCTGACCCCCGCCTCTCCCTCCTGACCTTTGCCCTGGGACCCTTCCAGGAGCTACCATGACCCCTTGCACTGAGACTTCTCTACCACGTGCAGAGCTCATCACACCCCAACCCGTCACTGAATAAGCCCTTGAGAGGTCCCCTCCTATGTATCAGGTGGGAAACAGAGGCTCAGAGGTACAGCCCGGACCCTAGCACCTGGGTGAGGGCAGGCCTGCAGCAGCCAGGGGTGCGGGCAGTGACAGCAGAAGGAGGCCCCTTGGCTCTGCTCCGGGCCAGCTTCCCATTTCGGCATTCGGAAAGACTGGCTTTCCCCCCTGGGAAAGAGCTCCAGCCTCTAGCCCAGTAGAGACCTCAGAGGTGTGTGGGTTGCCGAAGAGGGCCTGGTGGAGCTGGAGGGCTGGCCGGCTGGAAGAGACCAAGCCCCAGCCCTGCTCCTCCCTGTGGTGACTTGGCCCCGTTCCCGCAGCCAGGCGGCCTGCAGCCAGATGTGTGTGGTTCCGAAGCATCAGGTGCAGAGGTGAGAAGGCCCCAGCTGGTCTGGGCCGTAACGGCCTGCAGAGGCTGGACACAGAGAGGGTCTCTCGTCAGGGGCATGACCGCTGGCCCATGTAGCCGGCAGCTTGTGAACAGCACTGTGAACAGCTTTGGCTGGTACCTGCAGAAGGTCCTGACCTGATCAAAGGTACAGACTCTGGGCCAAGCCTTCGGGGTTTTCCAGCTCTGCCACTCCTCTTCATGACGCCAGATTAGTGGCTTGACCTCTCTGTGCCTCATTTCCTCATCATTAAAATCGGAATACTGGTAGGACATAACTCACTGTGTTGTGAGGAATTCAGTCAACTAAGCCATAAGAATCTCGGCTGCAGTGTCTAGAATGTGGTTCGCACCCCACAGCATGCAGGTGGATGGTGGGCAGGCAGCTGGAGGACAGCAGTAGAGGGACCCGAGTGCTGTGGGCACATGGAGGCGGGGATGGGGGGTGACATGGCTGGTGTCATTTAAGAAAGGACATAGGGAGACAGCAGTGTTGGGGCTAAGCTGGATTCGAGTTTCATGAGGTAATCACAGTTGTTGATCCTAGCTCTGTGGGCAGAGACATGGGGTGACAGCCACACTCCCTGGCTAGCCCCTCTGGCCCCTGGTTTGTGACTTTGGGTTGCCAGCATGCACACCATCAGCTGTCAGTCAGCAGACTTCCCGGGTTATATGGAGCAAGGCGGCCTTGGGGCTGGCTGCAAAGACCTTGACAGCAGGCTCGGCCGTGGCATTCCCCGGGGCCCCATGGGGCGTGCCTGTCCGTCTTCAGCACCAGCTGAGAATGCACACCCCATTCTCCTTGCCTGGAATTTGTTGCCCGTGGCCCAGGCCCCTCCACTGCCAGCCTGGGTAGCCTGCCCTGAGCCCACATCCCTGAACCCAGCTGGAGCTGGAGATCATCTACAGCCCCCTGATCATTCCTGCCCCGGGTAGACCACTTGGTCGGCAGGGCAGGTGCTGCCCTTGCAGGTCCTCCGAGCAGGACTTTGTTCAAACCTCAGCCCTGCCACATACCTTCTGTGTGATCTTGAACAAGCTGCTGCTCTTCTCTGAGCAATTCTTTATGGGTACATAAAATCAGAAGGCTGGCACCTGTCGGGGGTCACAGCCTGCAGTGGTCTCCCAGGCTTTGACAGCCCAGTAAGGCCGAGACTATCTTCTAATACAGATAAGGAAACTCAAATCACAGAGAGGTTAGGAAGCATCCCCAGGATCACAGAGCTATCGATAGAGCTGGGATTCAGCCCAGTTTTATTTGACACCATAATATGTGTTTTCCCCACTACAGCAAACTGTGATGGGTACTTGGGTGCTCCCGGGTGATCCATTCACTCTGCCAGCCAGAGCCTGCTGAACATTTACCAGGCTCTGGTCCCATGCTAGGCACTGGCGTCCAAAACTGAATCTGCATCTGAGAAGCTGAGTGAGCACAGCCCTGGGCTTGGAAGTCCCAGGATCTCCAGTGCAGGGCCTGCTAGCTGGGGGCCTTCAGCAAGTGAAGGCTGCAGCAGCTGGGAGGAGCAGCTCTTCCTGGATGCTAGAGGAGGCAGCCCGGGGGAACTGCCTTGAGGAGGAGGCTGGATCCCTATGTAGAGTGGGAGAATAGGGTCTTTCTAGTATCTCTGCACAACTTGGAAAGACTCGCCCAGTGAGGTGTTCAGTTGGAGAGAAAGATTCATTGAGGCACAACTGGAAATAGGTGCTGAGGGAGCCCCTGAGGGTCTCAAAGGCTGGGCCAGTTTGACATTGATCCTGTAGAGAGTGGGGAGCCAAAAGGGCTATCCAGCAGCAGTAGCAACTCTGAAGGCCAGGAAGGGAGGGCGGGCTTTGGCCCACTAGCTGGGGCTCCCAGCTCCACCCAGAGTGGTGACAGCAGCAGGGCTGGACCTTGTTTACTCCAGTAAGCAGGAACCCCAGCTTTACCAGGCCCTCTTCAGCACCTCAGACCCCTCTGTGGCCTCTCCTGGGCCAAGGGCTGGAGCTCTTTACCAGGAAGAATAGCCAGTCTTCCAAAATACTAGAATAGGAACCTGCCCCAGAGCAGAGCCCAGGAGCTGCCCTTCGTTACCCCTATCTGTACCCCTGCATGATGTGGGCCTGACCTTAGCCCATGGGTGGGGTTGCAGGGAGACATGGCGAA
>ML102263.1:108332-124470 GCA_003697995.1 Taxidea taxus jeffersonii | reverse complement strand
TTTGTCTCTTGGAGAATTGTTGCAAATAGATTGTTGGCCACATATTGTTATCAATACAATCATTCAAGGGAAGCAGGCTCCGTCATTATAAAAGAGGGCATCAATAACTAAAAACATGTTATGGAGAATGCCATTTCAGACTCAATCCAGGCATAAACAAGATTTGCAGGGTTTAGTCAATGGCACGTTTACTTCAAATAACATCAAATAAACACCATTAAGGAAAAAACCCCTCGTGCGGAAGAATCAGGCTAATTCTTTACAACTGATTAAGGCACGCAGTGACACACTAAGGATGCACATGAACAGAAAAACCTGGCTGGGTCTGGAGAGAGGAGGGGCTCAGCTGGCTGGCTGCGTCCCTGTCACCCATCGCTACATGTCCCTGCTTCTGCTGTCCAGTCTGGGACAGGGCTAGGGTTCCCAGCAAGTGGACTGGAGCGCTCGGAGCATCTGCGAGTGTCCCTGGGATCAGGAAGCTGGGCCAGTGTATCCTGCTAAGACATATGCAGCCCCTCTGCAGTTTCAGGGGCACATCTATTACTAGAAACAGGAGGCCCCCGAGAACAGGGTCATTAGCGCTTTGTTCCCTGTTTCATCCTCTGGGCCTCCACTTGCAGCAGGTGCTCTACAAATCCTTAGTGAGCATATGAATGGATCACTTCGTTGGACTCTCGCAGTGAGCCTGGGAGACAAGCAGCATAGCCCTGTTACAAATGAGGACACTGAGGCTCCCAAGGACTGACTGGCCACGTGGCTCGTGCGTGGTGGTACTAATTCTGAGCTCAGAAACTCCTGCTTCCAAAGAGGGGTCTAAGCAGGATGTTGGAGACGGCTTCAAGTGTACATGGCAGGGGGAATTAATGCCAGAGAATTGGTTAGCCAGTGATGGAAGAGCTGAGAAGCCAGAGAGAGGCTGTGTAACTCAGAGATCAGCGCTAGCAAGGAGATGTTACCCCCCTGGGGACGGTGGGGCAGATGGCGAGGTTATCAGAGGTGGGGCTGGACCCACTCTCTGGTGGGAGCTGGAGACGTACTCTGGCTTCTTCCTTTCGCTGACTTCCAGTCTCCCACCAGGGCATGTCCTTGGCCACAGCCAGCCAAATGCTAGCTGGCCAGAGACTACAAAATGCAACCCCGCAAGGGTCAGTTGAAGAGGGGAAGGCAAGGAATGGGACCGAGGATGGACGAACAGGCCCAAGACTGGACAGGACGCTCATTCATATCCACTAATTAAATAATTCAAAAATTAGTCCTTGACCGTGTGCCAGGCACTATGATAGACACAGAGATATGCTGGATTGCCACGTTTCTCACTCCTCATGGGTGAGAGTTGCAGGTGGGAGGTCTAACTCATCTCTTTGTGGGTGGTGGGGGAGTGGGGTGTGAAGCTGGGAGTCTGAAGTTCACCTTTATGGAGTTCATGGCCAGTATCAGACTTTATAAACCTGAACTCACTCAATCATTTATTCCTCAACATAGCTCTGTGGATTACTACAATATATAATGATACCATGATGATATAGTATGTTCCTTATTCCTGTTTCACAGATGAAGGAATGGGGGCTTGGGAAGGTTAAGCATGTTCCCAACATTATGCAGCCCACATGTGGCAGAGCTGGGATTCTATCTTGGGTCTATCGGAACCTGAACGCCAGCTTCATCCACACATGGTGCTCTCCCTGGACTTCTAGCATCTGGCAGGCACTGCTCCTGGAGTCTGTGCAAATTTTTGGTCCCAGATCCTGCAGTACTCTAGCTCCCCCAGGAGTGGGACTTCCTGGGGGACCCCTCCCACCCCACTCCAGGAGCAAGGAGTCAGACAAAGCCCAGCACCTGACTCTGAGCTGACACTGTTGAGCCCCATTACCAGTGGTTACAAAAATGATAATCCTTCCAAAAGTAAAAATACACATTGTGTTTTCACTCACTGGTCTCACTAACGACTTATTGATTCAAAAATCTCCTTTATTTATTGAGTTATGACTGCCCCTGGGATCTATAGCACTGGAAACAGAGATTCTGGCTTAAAATGTGGAGAGGGAATTTTCTTTAACATAAAATGAAAGTTAAAATCTGAAGGCAAAAAGGATTTAAAAAACCAACAAGAAACAAACTTATTTAAGTTAAATATTCTTAAAAACAAGAGGGGCCTCTACCCACCAGATGATGGTGTTTGTCGGTATCTTGTCTTCATCCATTCATAAAGAACCTACTATGTGCAGGCTGGTTGAATGGTCTAAGAAAGTATTGTCAAAATGATACTCATACTTAAGGAATCTCGTGAGAGAGATAGACCATACACAGAAATAGAACTTCAAGGTCTAGGAAGTGAAGAAAGTGAAAGAAAGTGAAGAAAGGTCTTTGTGAAGAGTATGTGAGTGAGGAATTAAAAGTGGACTAAGACTTAACCAGTAGACAGTGAGGAAGGGGTCTTCCATCAGGGAACAAGGAAAGTGAAGACAGTGCTCCACATTGGGGAGGCTGAAAACCGTTTACTGCCTTGTGGACACAGCAGTGTGAGGGGATTAGCAACAGAAGGAGAGAGAGAGCAGGTAGGCAGGGGTTGGGTTACAAGAGGCACTCAACCCTGTATTAAGGCACTTAGATGCAAATACCCATGCTGGGCTCTGCAAGGCATCCATATACAGGATACCTCTACTTTTCCAAGGCTGTGAAAGACTATTTTATTATGCAATGACCAAGGTTCACTCCCAGAGGGCTAACCGGGGGCAAGTGGGATACACCCAACATGTGAGGAATGAAGGGGGGTCGAGATCTGGGTTCAAATCTTAGCCTTATCACTTAGTAAGTCAGCTGATCGCCCTTAAGTCAGCTGATCACCCTTAGCTTGAGCTGCTTATCAAAGAGGAGCCAATACTATATAGCTTCCAGATTATTGGGGGGATTAAATGAGAAAATACAGGCACGAAAAGTGCCAGGGCATTAACAGAATGAAAAGACAAGCCACAGACTGGGAGAAAATCTTTGCACAATATCAGCTAAAGGACTTGTATTCACAGTATACAAAGAACACTTAAATTCAAGAAACAAGAAAACAACTCCATTTAAAAAAATGGTTGAAAGATCTGAATAGACACCTTGGCAAAAAAGATACACAGATGGCAAATAAGTATGTAAAAAATGTTCAACATCATATGTCATTAGGGAATTCAAATTAAAACAATGAGAGGCGCGCCTGGGTGACTCAGTGGGTTAAAGTCTCTGCCTTTGGCTCCGGTCATGATCTCAGGGTCCTGGGATTGAGTCCGACGTGTGGCTCTCTGCTCAGCAGGGAGCCTGCTTCCCTTCCTCTCTCTCTGCCTGCCTCTCTGCCTGCTTTTGCTCTCTGTCAAATGAATAAATAAAATCTTTAAAGAACAAACAAACAACAAGATATCTCTATAACACCTACTAGAATGGCCCAACTCCAGAACACTGACCACACAATGCTGGCAAGGATATGGAGCAACAGGAACTCTCGGTTCATCGCTGGTGGGAATGCAAAATGATACAGCCACTTCAGAAGACGGTTTGGCAGTTTCTTTTAAAAAACTAAACATACTCTTCTCATATGATTCCAGCAATTGCTGTCTTTGGTATTTACCCAAATGAGTTGGAAACTTATGTCCACACAAAAACTTGCACACAAATGTTTATAGCAGTTTCACTCACAACTGCCAAAACTTAGGGGGGAAAAAAACAACCAAGATGTCCTTCAGTACATGAATGGATAGACACATGTATACCCAGACAGTGGGATAGCATTCAGTGATATTTAGAGATGAATGATCAAGCCATGAAAAGACAGGGAGAGGAAACGCACAAGCAAGTCTGCAAAGGCTTCATACAGTGTGATTCCCACTCTGTGACACTCTAGTATGGATATGGTAAGTAATCAGTGGCTGCCAGGGGCTTGGCAACAGGATAAACAGGTGGGACACAGGGGCATTTTAGGGTCCTGAAACGATCCTGTGTGATACTGTAATGGAGGATACATGTCATTGCACATTTTTTTTAAAGATTTTATTTACTTATTTGACAGACAGAGACCACAAGTAGGCAAGAGAGGCAGGCAGGGAGAGAGAGGAGCAAGCAGGCTCTCCATGGAGCAGAAAGCCCGATGCGGGGCTCAATCCCAGGACCCTGGGATCATGACCTGAGCCGAAAGCAGAGGCTTTAACCCACTGAGCCACCCAGGCGCCCCCATTGCACATTTTTTAAAATCCCACCGAACTGTACAACACAAAGAGTAGACTCTAAACCATGGGCTTTAGCTAATAATAATGGATCAAGATTGGTTCATTAATTGTAACAAATGTGTCACATGGATGCAAGGTATTAATAACAGGGGGATCTGGGGCACCTGGGTGGCTCAGTGGGTTGAGCCACTGCCTTCAACTCGGGTCATGATCTTGGGGTCCCGGGATCGAGTCCCGCGTCTGCTCTCTGCTCAGCAGGGAGTCTGCTTCCTGCTCTCTCTCTGCCTGCCTCTCTGCCTGCTTGTGATCTCTGTCTCTGTCAAATAAATAAATAAAATCTTAAAAAAAAAATAACAGGGGGATCTGAATGTGGGAGGGAAGTAGGCAGCCCATGGGAACTCTCTCTGTACATTCTGCTCATTTCATTCCAAACCCAAGACTGCTCTTAAAAAAAAAAAAGGTACTAGGACAGTGCCTGGTATGCAGCAGGTGCTTACTAAATGGTGGTTCTGGGCTGGACATGAGGCTCAGGGCTGAGATGCTTAAGAATGGGTGTTCTGCACTTGTCCTTCCAAACCAGCTGTAAATCTACCTTCTGCAGAGGCAAGGAGGTATGTATGGTGAGCATTCTTGAAAGCACAGAATTCAGCCTTCAGCTCACCAGAAAGGCACTGCGAGGAGTAGTGGTGTCCTCATGATTTATTTATTCCTTCTGGGAGATGCTAATATTATTCTGTGTCCCCTTCTTCTTCTTCTAACTTTATATAATTAGAAGGATAAAAAATTGTGTTTATCCACAGCCACATGGAGAAAGATGGGGCAGCGGGCGATGTGAAGGAGTTTATACAAGGTAATTTACAAGCAGCCCAGAACGTTCATTATGCTCTATCTACATTTCGCAAGCTTGAAAAACAGCTAATTTGGTACTCCACGTTTGATATTCCAGACGAGATGCTGAGAAGAGTCACACAGAGGAGATGCAAACTCCTCCATGGTGAGGCGAGAGGAGGCTGGCCCCACTGGCTCTCAGCTGACGTGGGAGATGGGCAAGAACAGGCTTGTGGGGAAGAAAAAACCGGTGGCAGGGGAGGGGAGACATAGCTGCAAAGATATGGAGATCCAAAGAGCTCCGCTGAACACAACTCCAGGGGAACAGAAACACCGTCCCTCTGGAATCAATCTGTTCCTTGTCATTTTAGGACAAAGACCAGTGGTATGTTGCTAAATGTTTAGCAAACAGCTCTCTGGAGGGAAAAAAAGGCCCTGATCGGTACAGTCTGCTGATTTCTGTAGTATAAATACTCCCACCATGACTAATTTCAAGCTACCAACATGGCATCAACTAGCTCACAAAATTCCTGAAAATTTAACAATCTGTTCTTGCAAGCTGGTATGAATCAGTTCAGGACACCACTAACAGGGAACAAAGCCCACAACACTTTGCATGATCTGATGGTCTGGGATCCACTTCTCAGTCTAGCCTCATGCTCCCCTCCCCAAATACTATGCTGATAACTATGCTCTTCTTTCAGTTGCTCAAAGGCACAATGTCTGCTCTGACCACAGGGCCTTTGCACGGGAACAGGAATACCACAATCCACCTCCACAAGTCTGGCATCATCTCATTCTTCAGGTCTCTGTTCAGTGTTCCTTACTCAGGAAGTCTCCTGTGATCTCTCCACCCCAGACTCCAAGAGCTCCCTGGACTTTTCTTCATAACTCTTAGAACAGCTGTATTTCCATGACTACCTGATTAACCTGTGGCTCCTCTTCACATCCTATTTAAGGAAGGGTGCCCTATTTACTGGACTCCTCTACAGTGTGTGGCAGATGGCAGGTACTCAATAATTATTTAATAGATGAATTCATATTTGTGTCTGAGAGGCTGAGAACCAGAAAGAGGTAGGGCCCCTTGCTTAGTAGCCATACAGTTGATTTTAGGTAACATGGCCCGGGACCCAAGCCTCTTTCCTCTACACAGAACTGGCAGGGTGTGCCTGGATCCTGCACTCAAATACCCCCTTTCCCCATAGCTGATCTGTTACCCCCATGCAGATCCGTTCTGTCCTGTCCCCAGATTGACAGCCAGTTCTGCCTCTGCAGGAGAGACTAAGGAATTGGGCAGACTCAGGAGGCAGGTGGGAGGTCTGTCATACACTAACCACATCACCTGGGACAAGTTCCTTATCTTTCTTGAGTCTCAAATTATCCAACTATAGCATCAAAATCCTATCTACCTTTGCAGATGTATAGCAAGGATTAAAAGAGGTGAGGTAGGAAGGCACCTGGTTGTAAGAAATCAAACTCAAAAATGAAAGAGGGAAGATCACAACCAACACCAAAGAAATACAAACAATCATAAGAACATATTATGAGCAACTCTATGCCAACAAATTTGACAATCTGGAAGAAATGGATGCTTTCCTAGAGACATATAAACTGCCAAAACTGAACCAGGAAGAAATAGAAAACCTGAACAGACCCATAACCAGTAAGGAGATTGAAACAGTCATCAAAAATCTCCAAACAAACAAAAGCCCAGGGACAGATGGCTTCCCAGGGGAATTCTACCAAACATTTAAAGAAGAATTAATTCCTATTCTCCTGAAACTGTTCCAAAAAATAGAAATGGAAGGAAAATTTCCAAACTCATTTTATGAGGCCAGCATCACCTTGATCCCAAAACCAGACAAGGATCCCATCAAAACAGAGGATTACAGACCAATATCCTTGATGAACACAGATGCGAAAATTCTCACCAAAATACTAGCCAATAGGATCCAACAGTACATTAAAAGGATTATTCTCCACGACCAAGTGGGATTTATCCCAGGGCTGCAAGGTTGGTTCAACATCTGCAAATCAATCAATGTGACACAATACATTAATAAAGGAAAGAACAAGAACCATGTGATACTCTCAATAGATGCTGAAAAAGCATTTGACAAAGTACAGCATCCCTTCCTGATCAAAACTCTTCAAAGTGTACGGATAGAGGGCACATACCTCAATATTATCAAAGCCATCTATGAAAAATCCACTGCAAATATCACTCTCAATGGAGAAAAACTGAGAGCTTTTCTGCTAAGGTCAGGAACATGGAAGGGATGTCCATTATTACCACTGCTATTCAACATAGTACTAGAAGTCCTAGCCTCAGCAATCAGACAACAAAAAGAAATTAAAGGCATCCAAATCAGCAAAGAAGAAGTCAAACTATCACTCTTTGCAGATGATATGATACTATATGTGGAAAACCCAAAAGGCTCCACTCCAAAACTGCTAGAACTTGTACAGGAATTCAGTAAAGTGTCAGGATATAAAATCAATGCACAGAAATCAGTTGCATTTCTTTACACCAACAACAAGACAGAAGAAAGAGAAATTAAGGAGTCAGTCCCATTTACAATTGCACCCAAAACCATAAGATACCTAGGAATAAACCTAATCAAAGAGGCAAAGAATCTATACTTAGAGAACTATAAAGTACTCATGAAAGAAATTGAGGAAGACACAAAGAAATGGAAAAATGTTCCATGCTCATGGATTGGAAGAACAAATATTGTGAAAATGTCTATGCTACCTAAAGCTATCTATACATTTAATGCAATGCTTATCAAAATCCCATCCAATTTTTTCAAAGAAATGGAACAAATTTTCCTAAAATTTATATGGAACCAGAAAAGACCTCGAATAGCCAAAGGAATATTGAAAAAGAGAGCCAAAGCTGGTGGCATCACAATTACAGACTTCAAGCTCTATTACAAAGCTGTCATCATCAAGACAGTATGGTACTGGCACAAAAATAGACACATAGATCAATGGAACAGAATAGAGAGCCCAGAAATAGACCCTCAACTCTATGGTCAACTAATCTTTGACAAAGCAGGAAAGAATGTCCAATGGAAAAAAGACAGCCTTTTCAGCAAATGGTGTTGGGAAAATTGGATCGCCACATGCAGAAAAATGAAATTGGACCATTTCCTTACACCACACATGAAAATAGACTCAAAATGGATGAAGGACCTCAATGTGAGAAAGGAATCCATCAAAATCCTTGAGGAGAACACAGGCAGCAACCTCTTCGACCTCAGCCGCAGCTTCTTCTTCCTAGGAACAACGCCAAAGGCAAGGGAAGCAAGGGCAAAAATGAACTATTGGGATTTCATCAAGATCAAAAGCTTTTGCACAGCAAAGGAAACAGTCAACAAAACCAAAAGACAACTGACAGAATGGGAGAAGATATTTGCAAACGACATGTCAGATAAAGGACTAGTATCCAAAATGTATAAAGAGCTCAGCAAACTCAACACCCAAAGAACAAATAATCCAATCAAGAAATGGGCAGAGGACACGAACAGACATTTCTGCAAAGAAGACATCCAGAGGGCCAACAGACACATGAAAAAGTGCTCCACATCACTGGGCATCAGGGAAATACAAATCAAAACCACAATGAAATACCACCTCACACCAGTCAGAATGGCTAAAATGAACAAGTCAGGAAAGGACAGATGCTGGCGAAGATGTGGAGAAAGGGGTACCTCCTACACTGTTGGTGGGAATGCAAGCTGGTGTAACCACTCTGGAAAACAGTATGGAGGTTCCTCAAAAAGTTGAAAATAGAGCTACCTTATGACCCAGCAACTGCACTACTGGGGGCACGGCACCCAAGTGTTTATAGCAGCAATGTCCACAATAGCCAAGTTATGGAAAGAACCTAGATGACCATCAAGAGATGAATGGATAAAGAAGAGGTGGTATATATATACAATGGAATACTATGCAGCCATCAAAAGAAATGAAATCTTGCCATTTGCGACATCATGGATGGAACTAGAGGATATCATGCTTAGCGAAATAAGTCAATCAGAGAAAGACAACTATCATATGATCTCCCTGATATGAGGAAGTGGAGATGCAAGGGGGGGGGTTAGGGGGGTAGGAAAAGAATAAATGAAACAAAATGGGATCGGGAGGGAGACAGACCAAAAGAGACTCTTAATGTCATAAAGCAAACTGAGGGGGGTTTGGGGGAGGGGTGTCAGGAGAGGGTGGTGGGATTACATTATATGTTTATAAAAAAATTAAAAAAATTAAAAAATATAAATAAATATGGGGCGCCTGGGTGGCTCAGTGGGTTAAACCTCTGCCTTCGGCTCAGGTCATGATCTCAGGGTCCTGGGATCGAGTCCCACATCGGGCTCTCTGCTCAGCAGGGAGCCTGCTTCCTCCTCTCTTTCTCTCTGCCTGCCTCTCTGCCTACTTGTGATCTCTGTCTGTCTAATAAATAAATAAATAAAATCTTTAAAAAATATAAATAAATAGAGAAAAAAGAAAAAAAACAAACTAGTCTTTGCTTATTATCTCATGAATCAAAACCATTTGGAATTGAAATTTAAAATGTAAAGAAAATCTGGATCAGCCAGCTTATATGATGTATGTTGTAATTACAAATAAAATCAGTGACTTAAAAAAAAAAGAAATCAAACTCAAGTATGTAAATTCAGTTTAATTATTATTCTAGGTCAGTGGTATTCAAAATGTAGTCCCTTGACCAATAGCATCACCAATGCTTGGGGGCTTGTCAGAAATGCAAATTCGTGAGTCCCAGCCCAGACCTGGTGAATCAGAAACTCTGGTGTGGGCCCAGAAATATGTATTTTAACAAGCCCTCTAGGAGATGCTGATGCACACTCTGGTTTAAGCGTGTAGGTCAATGTTCAATTACGTAGCGATGTGCCCTTGTTCTTCTCTTCAATTTGTCTTGGGAAAGACCAAAAGATCCTTCTGGAATTGGGCTCTGAGACTAGACACCCACCTTGTGCTATGTGGTGAGCCAGAGGAATTTATCTGTGTGGCACAAGTGTGATGTTCCATGTACTATTTTAGAAGGTTAACGGATGTTTTGATATGTGGTGGTGGCGGTGGCGGTGGCGGTGGCGGTGGCGGTGGCGGTGGTGGTGTGTGTGTGTCTGTGTGTCTGTGTGTGTCTGTGTGTCTGTGTGTGTGTGTGTGTGTGTGTGTGTGTGTGTGTGTGTGTGTGTGATCACTCCATTTTATGGATGAGAAACTCAAATCTCCAAGAAGTTTAACAACTCAGGAAAAGGTGTAAGATCGAGAACTTTCCCATGGAGCAGTAGGATCCCAATTCTCCTGAGACCCCAGACCTGCTGCCCCCTCCCCCCTTCTGTGCCATTCTGACTCCAACAGTGCCCATCCCACTGTGTTCCCATCCCCATCCCCAAGGATAGGGTTATTTCCTCTTGTGTGCCATTCTCACTCTCCAAACAAACCACAACCTCTCCTCCTCTTCTCCCCCATAAAAGGTAGCCCTACAAATGGGTCTTCTCGAGTGGAAACCACTTAAGAAAAGAATCACTTGAGAGAGGTGGGGCCGGGGAGAGACTCTCACTTGGATATACGATGTGCTTTCTTCCTGTCTTCTGGGCCCTCAGGAGGGTAAAGAAAAGGTGCAATTTTTCAGAGAAAAGAGATTTGGCTCATTACAATGAACTGTGGAGCTGAAATATCATTTCCTAGTAGGATTGGAAATGTTAATGCCATCATCTTGCACGAGTGGATAGGGAGGAAACAGACAATTCCACTGAGACTGCTTGGTACCTCATTGAAGCTAAAGGTCAGCACCTTCAATCTTGATTGAATTACTAGTATCAAGAGAGAGGCTGGCTGGGGTAGAAGAGGGAAACAGCCCCACAGTCTCTGCACCCCCTAGCTCTGAGCATTCTATGCCGGCTGAGGTTGGGTGGCTCCTTTGGGTGGGGGCAGAGAAGTTAAGCAGAAAGGGGAAGAGCACTGGGAGAAGTGAGAGGCACAAGGACCACCTGATGCATTGACTGCTTCATCCTAAGCAGGCTGTCCAGCCCACACTCCATTAAAGGAACTTTCTGGAAGGAAAGAAGGTTTCTCATTCAGGTTCCTTTGGAAGCAGAATCTGAGACCAGGATTTGAGCACAAGTAGTTGGTATGAGAGGTGATCCCCAGAAGTGGGAAGGGGAATGGGAAGGAGATGGACAGAGGAAGGATTCTGGTAAGGGGTGTGTTGTCAAGCAAGCTACCATGGCAGACCACTGTGGCTTCATCCTGCAGAGAGCTCCAGCGGGTTTTTCTGGCTCAGGGGAGAGGAGGCAGGGTGCTCATACACCCACTCTCTCAGTCAATGACTGAAGGCTGCTCCTGGGGACGGTTCATCTCTTGGCACTTCTTGCTTGTCTTATAGGCAGGCAGAGAGGGCTCCAGTGGCCAGCTCAAGTCTTCTGATGAATCAGGGCACTGACGACTTCCGTACCAGGGCCCATCTGCAGGGTTTACACCCCCACCCCCTCAGAAACCCCAAAGGAGAAGGCGGACTGAGAGCCAGAAGCACTGAACAATGTACCCGCTTTGTCTTCCCAGGAATCAGCAAAGAAACCACGGTGAGAAAAGCCTCTAGGTTTGTTTTGAACCTGAGTTCCTCCCTCGAGGTGAGAAGGGCCTCTCTGAAGAGCTCCTCACAGTCGGCCATTTGGTCTGACGTCGGAGCCCTAAGCACATTCCCTGCCCAAGAGCAGGATGTGTCTTGATGCAGAAGAGTTCCTTGCCAGGGTCACGTGGCACCCCAGCAGCACAAGCCAGGAGTGCTGGGCGTGGCCATCCTACAGACCCACTGTGTGACCTGGGCTGGGGACTCCACATCTCTGGCCCATCACCCCTTGCCTGTGAGCTCAAAGAGGCTGGACTAAGTCTCAGCTGGGTTTAAAAGTCTCTACACTGGATTTGGATTCAGCAGCCATTTATCTTAATATGCCTTCTGTGCACTGAGAGAGGAGAAACCGAGGGTCAGAGAGAAGTGACCTTGCCGAAGGTCATGCACCCGGTCAAGAGTGGAACTGAGACTAGAACCCGGCTCTGCCTGAGCCCATGTCCGGTATTCCAGTACACCTGGGCCCAGTGGACGAGGTCTGCAAGTTCCCCCGTCCTCCGGCTTTGGGTTGGGTTTAGCCAATGTAAATTACTCTGCAGGAGCTGGAGCAAGAGAGAACATGACCAACGTGCTTACTCCCTCAGCTCTGCTTGCTGGGGTCACCCTGGGTTCACCGCAATGCCTCTGAAGGCCACACCTCCGGTTAGGTCGTCTCTCTTCCTGGGGGTCCTGGCAGCTTCTCCTTGGAGTATTTAGCCTTGAGGGCTGCACTATCCTTGTCATCTCCCTCCACTTACCTAGCCCACCCCTTTATACAAAGATCACTTGATTCAATTCTCTTCACGCCCGCCCCCTTGAGGGTCCCATCTGTTTCCTGCTGGGACTGTGACAAAGCTGATGAAATCTGCAGCCTCTGCCGTCACTTCCTCTCCTCCCTGCAACTTCTTCCCGCCAGCCCAGGAAACCCCCTCCAGGAGAACAGACACAAGGGAATGCTTTGGGAGAGGTGCTCTTGAAATTTCCCCTTGTCCACAGTCTCTGCCCCAGAGCTGCTTGAAAGCAAAGAACTCTTTGTTCTGGATCTCCATTCACTTCCTTCCCTTTCATTGCCTTGTCATCTCATGCTGGAAACCCCATTATCTCTGCTACCAAATTCTAAACAGCCTCATTTGGA
This sequence comes from Taxidea taxus jeffersonii, assembly GCA_003697995.1. Taxonomy (NCBI): domain Eukaryota; kingdom Metazoa; phylum Chordata; class Mammalia; order Carnivora; family Mustelidae; genus Taxidea; species Taxidea taxus. Next base: position 111,671 of record ML102263.1, on the reverse strand, counting down.
AGAAAGGGCTGATTTAACCAAGGTTTCTCTTTCATTGTTTCATTTGCAGGCAGTGCTCTCCTTCCTCCTCTTCCCCTTTAATCTTCTCTGTCCTCCTGGCCTGGGTCTTTGTCCTCCACTCCAGCCACCCAGAGCTCTGGGTTCCTTAAGATGCTAATCACACCCGGTTTTCTTCTGGTGCCAAGAATATTTCTATTTATCAAGCCACAGCACACTTTGCCTTTGGGAGGGACACATACAAGGACAGGAACACTTTCCATTCCTCAGGGCTATCTCTCTTTCCCCTTTCTTGTTTCAATTCCAGGAGTCTTTCTTTGCTGGGCTCCTCCGTACATCTTCCAGGATTTTTGAATGCACGGGTTGCCTGATCGTGTCTCCTTTTGTAGGGAGTGCAGACCGACTCGGGCCGAAGTGTCCTGGAGAATTAATGACCCATCCATGAGAAGGATTGTTCAGGCCCGTTGGGGTGGTATCGTTAGGTGTTTGAGTTCCCTCTGCCATCTCTGGGTTTCCCCAGAAGGAGATGCGAGAGGAGGACCCCAGTGCGTGTGGGTTATGTGGGCGCAGGGGCACTGGCAGGAAGGGGAGTGGGGAGACAGCCCAGAGAAGGCAGCCCCCAAGAGGGGATGTTTAAAGTCTGTTCCTGTGGTGGACAAGGCAGCCCAGGCCCTGTGTGAATTCTGGAAAAGGTAGAGAACACACCCTCAGTGGGATGGGAAGGAGCTGGGCTATTTCACCAGTCGAGAGATGGCCTTTTCCACGGAGTGTCTTGCCCCAGTTTCGAAGCAGGTCCTCAGGTAAAGAGAAGCAGTCAGGGCAGCCTGAGGGGGGAAGCAAGTGAGGAGCCCAGGGCACAGCCCTCAGTGAGGTGCTTGCTCTCGGGGTCACTCCCTCGAGCATGGCATCTCCTTGAACGCTACACGCCCGGTGCCTCGCTTGCTCACCCTAGTTCTGGCAGGGGATGCCAGATGGTCTGCTGGTGTTCCTCTACACCAGGTGGGGAGGCCATGGGGTGTGGGTGGGACGAGAGCTGACAGTGTCTTCTGCACCCCCAGGGATGGAGTTCAATCCCCTTCATTGTTTTTCCTTGCTACTTGGAATCCTGCCTTCCAAGCTGTAGCTTTTGCAGGGGACAAGATGGTTCTCTTCCTGCCCCTTCCTGTGTCCCATCTCTCTGCTCCCACTCAGGCTCAGTCGCTTCTTCCTACTGCATATCATTGTGCCTTCTGTCATCCTGCTCCAGCTTACCTCCCTCCATTCTTCCTGAATATTCTCTATTTTATTTGAGAAGCCAGAAGGGAGTGGTCCATGGCTAAAGCTCTTTGGGGTCTTGCACAGAGTCTGCTTTCCAACATTAAGTTCCTATTTGCTGAGCCCCAGCCATACACCAGGTTTGGGGACACAGAAGTACAGTCATCTGCCTGCTGTCACAGAGCATCTATTCCAGTGAGGAAAACGCCTCTCAAATCACAATGATGAGGAGGGTTAAAGAGAAGACATGCATTGTCCCCAAGGAGTGAATAATGGGGTTTTGACCAAATTTGAAGGGCCAGAAGAATTCCCTGAGGAGGTGATGACTGAGAAGGATCTAAAGAATAAGTAGAACTTAGTAGAGCAAAGTGAGGTGGGAAGAGCACCTTGATAGAGTACACAGGGTGTGCAAAGGCCCTGTGGCATGAAGGAACACAGAAAGCTCAAGGTTTTGGGTTCACTGAGGAAACTTGGATGGAGAGGACACCGTATGAAATAGGAGTTGAAGAGGTGTTTTAGCCACCTCTTCAACTTTGGATAAGGAGTGTTTAGAAATGCAGGAAAGCCATTTGAAGGGTTTTCCATAGGAAAATGACACTATCCAATTCCCATTTTGAGAATGTCCCCCTGGCTTGTGTTAGAGATAGATAAGTGGAAGTTGGGGGTCTGATTAGATGTGCAGCTGTAGGAAAAAGGCTGGACGGAGTCCTGGTGAAAGCTGACAAGGGCTCGGGTGAAGGTGCTGGGGGCCAAGGATGAGCAGGGAAGTCTGGTAGACAGACAGCTTGGTGTGTCTTTTCATCCTTAGCCCCCATGGGCTTTTGCATGGATGCCTGGCCCGGGGGTTGGATATTCTTGTCTCTCAGGGAAGCCAGGGCTCCTCACTGTGCTCTAGTCTTTATCTTTTCTTATCTGCACAACACCCCAGGAGGAAGACCCCCTTGTACCCAATTTACAGAGAGATGACTAAGGTTTGGCATGATCACCTAAGGTCTCACAGCTCATAATTTTAGGGCATGGTACACATGGTGCCCAAGCAGAGGATGGTTAGAGTGAGCTGCCACCTGTGCCCAGCACGAGAGCTCTGTGGGAGCAGAGACAGAGGGGCCAGCACAAGGCCTGGCTCAGCAGAGGCCCACACGTTGTGGGTTTTAAAAACACACTTCCTGATTTTTCGAGCATCTCTTTTCAGTACTTCACTTGCAAGAAATCTTGCTGCCTGCATTACTATCTTCCAAGAGACAAATTATAAATGTTTTCTGATTAGTTCTACCATTCATAGCCCATTCCTAAATCAGCACAGGAAACAGCTAAGCTAAAACTTCTGCCTCTTTCTTCCTTTGCAAGCTGCCTGTATCTTATGCTTTCTTCCTCCAAGTTTTTTTCTTAGGCAATGTCTAGACAGTTAAACAAAACAAAACACTGAACTGTGCTAGAAATAATTTGTTATTCAAAGCCTTTTTTTTCCCCTCTGTTGTTGGCTAGATGGGGTAATCCTGAGAGCTAAGACCAGAAATGCAAGGCACACAATCAGTGAGATGTCAAAAGGTCTTGGTTGAGTACTCCATGGCAGACAAAGGCTGTTGCCAACTCTTGTTGCAATCAGACTATATGCTCAACATTTTGCATGAAGTAACTTTGTCCTCTCTGTATTTATGCTGCTTTGAAGGCTATACATACCAGTATTTGGCAGTGATAATACCATGTGACCTATGCCTCTCTCCCTGCCTCACCGTCTAGCACTGAGTATTATGCACAGTCACACACAATGTTGTGTGTTGGCACCGTCCTTATTCAGGCTTCACTGTCCCTTGCTGGGACTACTGCAGTAGCCTCCTGTCCCTCTGTCTCCAGGTTCTCCCAATTTAATCCATCCTTCCAATCAGCTACCCTAGTGATCTTTCCAAAATCGACATCTGATCATGCCCATCCCCCTACCAACCTGGTTGATTCCATGTCACCTGATGGGTATTCAGTGATTTCTGGTTCAAAAAAGGTGGAATTATTTATCTGTTCTGATCTTTAAGGACCGTGGGAAACTAACTCTATGGCTAAAAGTAATGGTGCCAAGCACTGTGCAAAGGTTCA
>ML102263.1:0-108322 GCA_003697995.1 Taxidea taxus jeffersonii | reverse complement strand
AAAGGGAAGAAACTGAAACTTCAAGAGGTCAGGTAACTTGATGAGGGCCCTAGAGCTGGGATAGAAGCCCAGGCAGTCTGACTCCACAGGGCTCTAACCACTCTGTGTCACAGCCTTCATCAAACCATGTATCACGGGTGATTACAGGAATATTAAAGCTCATTGTCAAAAGCAATGACCTTGCGTGCCTCCCTGACCTCTGCACAAAACATGCTTTCCTCCTGCAGGCTCGGGGCCACCAAATGTCTTGGCCAATGCAGGCCTCTGCTACGGAGGGCATTGTGCTTGCCACACAGGGCAAGGCACTCACCTTACAGCACCTGCCCCTCTCACAGTGGGGACCGGCAGAAGTTATGAACCTGCCCTTAGTGGGGGCCAGAAGAACCCATAAACCCTGCCCCTAGTGTGACCAGAATAGACCTGGGCTCCTCTGGGCCCTGAGTTGGTTGCTCCCCAAGCCCTCAGGGCTCTTACAGGATATGATGTTTCCGTATCGATTCTTATTGCGGTTTTCATCCTCTTTGGCTGTGTCCCACGAAGCTGTCTGTCCCTCTGGTAAAGCCTAGAAAGGAAGGACAGAGTGGTTAGAATGGCCAGAGATAGGGGCTTTCTCCATGTGTAGATGAGCCGGGAGGGAGGGGTGGGAATCAGATCCACTGGGATGGGTCACTCAGTACAAAGGGCTCCGTGTTCTTGGATGTGGTCTGGGGACAATGTGGACTTGGCCCCATCATGAACTTATCTACTCATCCATTGACCCAAATGTCATTGATGCCTTCTGCATGTCAAGAGCCCAAATGTGGCCCAGGAGGGGAGTCATTTGCTCATTAACGCAATCATTCGACAGGTATTTATTGAGTCCCTAATATGTACTTGGCACTGTTGTAGGTACTCCGGATACAGAGAAATAGACAAAGTTCCCTTTGAGCTTCTAGTCAACTGGGTGACACCACAGATGAGGGAGCAGACATATGTAATTTCAGACTGTGGAAAGTGCTATCAAGAAAATTAAGCAGGGAGAAGGGACGGTGAGAGTTTCTTCAGATTATACAGTCCAGGAGGGCTTCTCTGAGAAGGGAACAGTTAACCAGACTCTTCTTTTTTTTTTTTAAATTAAATTAATTTTTTTCCAAAATTCATTGTTTATGCACCACATCCAGGGCTCCATGCAACGTCAAACTCCTTAATCACATGAAGAAGCCAGTTGTGCCAAAAGCAGGATGTGCTTTCCAGGCAGAGGGAACAGTAGGTGCTAAAATGGTAACCAAATGACCGTATCCAAGGGTAAGGCAGGGAGAGCGGTGATGGGGGCATCTGCATGGGCTGGGACAGCTGAGGCTATAAAAGGTATTGTGGTTACTTGTAATGAGTTGGATATTATTCTAAGTGAGATGGAAAGCCATGGGAGGGTTCTGAGCAGTGCAGTAAGCTGATCTGATTTATGTTTTACGAAGTATCTTCTGGCTCATATATGGGACACAGGTTCTAGGACGCCTGGGGAGGAGGCAGGGAGATCAGTTAGGAAGCTGTTGCCATGGTCTAGGTAAGAGATGAGGCTACCATGGACCCTTTATTGGGCAGTAGATGTAATGAGAAGTGGTTATTTTTAGGATGGTCAGTTGAATATTGTAGATTTTAGTTCCCTCAGAAGCAGACTTGGAAACAAAAATTTGAATAGGAGATCTTCCCTGGGAGGCAATGCTAAGGAGCATGGGCAAGAGAGCGGGGGCAATGATACGATCATAGGAAGGAAATCAGTACATGGTACCCCAGGAAGCAAGTCACCACAGTACACATCTAGGCTTTAATCTCACAGGCCCATTGCAGGTTGGGGGTTTCTACCCACCGATTCTCATGTACCATGGGTTGAGGACAACCCTTAAGAAATCCCTTGGCCCTCCGCCATGCTCTGTGGGTAAGCTGTGCATATTCTCTAGAAAAGTCCTTGGGCAACAAGCCAGAGGTGCTTCCAGGTGGTGGGCACTGGGTGAGCATGCATGGGAAGACGAGTGTAGAGAGGACACGAGCAGGCCAGCACATCTGCTGTAGGTGTGGACCATGAAGGAAAGAGGGATAAAGGCTGATTCCTGGACTGTTGGCTTGAAGAAGTGAATGGAGAGCAGCAGCATTTGCGGAGATGGAGGAAGTACATGGGGAGAGAGAGACCAGGGAGGCAGGAACTACACATTGTGTTCTGGGCACATCAAGTGCTTAGAACGGCGCCCGGCACTTGCTGAGGCCATGCGCTTCTCACACAGTAAGAGCTGCAGCAGTGGGAGCATGTTCGAGATGACTAGCCGGCACCTGAGCTGAGATGCTGAGTGGGAGGCTGGACGTAGATGGTCCCAGTCAGAGCTGGGGGAAGGGTTGGGAGTCATCAGTCCAAGAGGAGAGAGACAAGTCAACAACCACATGGAATGACTGAGAGTTAGGAGCCAAGTGTGGTGGCAACACAAGGGAGGGTACAGTCGCTTATCTCCCAGAGAAGGAAGCTGGGCATTCAAGGGAGCAGGAACAGCGGTAGGAAAGCTACCTGGTGAGGTATGAGGGCCTGGTCATGTTCTGATTCCTGTTTCCACCATGCAGCCTGCGGCGTGGGCCGAGTGCCCTGCTCACGGGCCGAGCACTGCTTCTGAGGCTGGATCTGCAATTCCTTCAGTCTAACACCCCTGTCTGCAGTGAGGGGGAGACCAGCATCTTCTCATCTCATTACACTGGCCTTGCCTTTGTCCAACCATCCCTTAGTAGGTTCAGCGGCAACAAGTCCATAAGCCAAATGGTCAGAAATGCCACCCATCAGTGGGCATGCAGGACCACTGTCTAGGAAAAGCCTAGCTCATTCACAATACCCCCCCTTTCTTGCTTCCAGTCTCCCGTGTGTTAGGCCAACCTGAGTGGGTCTTCTACAGAAGACGTTGGCAAACTTCCTGTAATGGGTCAGCAGCCTGGGCTTTGCAGGCCACGTCCTCTGTGCCGCCTCCACTCATGGTCTGTGGTGGCAGAGGGAACGCAGTCACAGACAAAGCTGGGTATGATCCGATGAAACTTAATTTACGAAAATGGGTGTTGGGTGGGATTTAGCCTGTGGCTGCACTTTGTTGACCTTTTTTCTAGAAGCACGACTGTGATCCTCAACTCTGCAGTGGTTGGGTAGGTAGAACCAGTGCTCATTCTGCTACCTCGCCATTCTGGATGGAAAGGAGATGGGGTGGGAGGCACTTGCCTAGGCTGCCTGGCTAAGCTGTGTTCTCCAAGTTCGCCTTCCCCAGGGTTTCAGACCAGGGTACTAGCGTGTCTTCCCAGCTATTAATTGATCAGAATTTTATTCTCTGTATGTCACAAACCCTTAAGCATCCCAGAGGAGAAGTGAAGCAGGGGCTAGGCTCTGGGCACCAATCTCTGCCCGAAATATGAGTGTGACAAAAGTGTCACAAAGAGAGAGAAGTGCTCACTTTACAGAGGGCCTGTCTCTCTCCTTTTTCTCCTCATCCTCTTCCTCCTCCCTTCCTCTTCATTACAAATGACCATCACCCTGTGTCCTCCTTGCCATCGACGTAGGGCATCTCTAGAACGCAAGTGGTTCTTGCTTTTGCATGTAACTCTTAGAACTCAAAGATTCTAGCTCTGGGACCTCACCCTCCTGCCCCAGCCCAGTAGCTCCTGCTGTTTCAGACAACCTGCCAGGCCCATCTATTCCTGCATCTCTGCAGTGGTAGGCCATGACTGTCTAACTGGCAACACTGGACTTCTCAAGGTTTAAGCGGGTTCTCTGGGGTTGGTTTTTCTACCGGAAACCCTGTGTGATAAAACCCAACTGTTCATTCCATTATATCTGACCAACCAAAGTGGTATGAAGCCATGAATAGGATACTCCAAATATTTTCATAATTATTTTGGGAGGGGTAAATCTTTTGAGTACCTACTATGTGCTAGGGCTTAGGTTATGGTTTGCTGAAGGTTTTGTTATGGCTGTACATTAGAATCGTCTGGGGAAGCTTTAAAACTCCCAAAGCCACAGCCCTATTAAATTTAATCAGACTCTCTGGGGATGGGACACAGGCTATCAGCAGTGTTTAAACTCCCTGGGTGGTTCTAATGCACAGCCACCCTTCTTGCAAATAATGAATTTACCTGGAGAAACACTTTCCCACGAGTCTCCTCACTGGTTTCTCTTGCTTTGGTCTTGTCCCCTCCAATCCATTCTCCACTGTAATCAGAGAGATCTTTCTAAAATGTGAATAGGACCCAGTTACTCCCCTTGCCTTTATCCTCAGGATAAATTCCAAAGTCTTCAATACAAGGTCCCTAATGACTTCACCCTACCTGCCCCTCCAGCCTCATTTCTTGCCCATATGTTAATATTCCAAAGATAGGGAACCAAATGCAAGGCCACAGACAATTTTAGGTGTTCCAGACTTCTGAGACTGACTTTATATATGCTGTTCCCTCTGCCTGAAATTCTCTTCCCTGGGTCTGCCTGGAGAGCTCCTACCTACCCTTTAAAACCCATTTCAAGCATCTTCTGTTTTGTGAAACCTCCATCCCTGCTACCCCTCCCAGCACTCCACTTCCTCCCCAGCTAGTGGGTCACTTCTATTATTAGATGGACTCCTTTATATCTAATACTTTGGAAGTCCTGTCTCCCAACCTAGTGATGGGCTACTCTAGGAAAAGGGTGGCTTCCTATTCGTGTCTCTATCTCTAGAGCCCGTCACTGGCCTGTATTTCATTTCTACCTGAATCCCCTTTGGAATAAATGAATGGAGTGGACAGACGGTTGAAAACATTAGTGGGTGAGGTGGTTTCTGTGTATTCTCTTTAATCTCAGAGGTGTCAGTGACCTTGAAAACTATCTGGTTGCGTTCCCTTCCACGGTGACCTTCTGGGCAGTGGGCAGGCTGATCCGTAGCATCTGCTACTTGGATATGCTCAGTGACAGAGAGCTCACTACCTCATAATTCTTCCTGTCTCGCTTATGGACAGTTTGGACAGTATTTTGTTTCCTCCGCCTCCATGTACTTTGCCTTTGCTCTATGCCATGGGGGACCCACAGAATTAACATACCCCTCTGTGCTGTGACACTGCAGAGATTTGATGAAGATCCCTGTCCACCCTTGGAGTCCTTGAACGGCACAATTTGGGAGTCGTCTCAACATCTAGGCCATAACCTTCAGGATGCATCCAGCATGCCAATATCCTTTGAAAAATCTTAAGCTGAGCAAAGCAGTTGTGATAAGTGGCTCTTCTCTGGGAAACCACACGGGCCCGACACAGCCCTGGGAGGGGCTCTGTGTCCCTCGATGGGGCTGGGGGAGGAGGTGTGAGCCTGGGAAGGCCACGATGCTATTGACTGAGGTAGAGGAGGCAAGGCCTAACAGAGCCACCTAGAAGTGAGCAGTAATGACTCCCTAATTGGCAGACTTTGATCATATGTCCATTTCCCTTTTTAGGGAGCTGCAATGTAATAGGGGATAATTTCTTGAAGGAAAAAAAAAATATGAAGGGGTAAAAGTATGAAAGGGAGACTCATCTCCATCTTCAAAGTGAGCCAGCCAAGGGCCATTATTTTTGCATTAGTGGCTAGTTACAGTAGATTGACTAGGGAATGGCGGTGGTCATTAGGAGCTAATCACATTCTTTTCAAGCCAAAATTGCCATCTCATTATAATCATCCATTATCAATCTCTGCTTTCCTCTTCTCATTCTCTTCTCCCAAGAGTGCGAGCTCTATTTTTACAGTCTTCTCTGAGTGTGGAAATGTTTCCTACTCTTCAACAGTGTTGCTTTTTCTAAGGCAATCGTTTGGGGATATCCTAGAGGACACATTTGGGGATGTCCTCATCCCTGGAGGTCTGAGCTGTGGTGTTCACAGAATCCTCCGAAGTCAGACCTGGAAGGATCTTCTGAGAAAACAGTTGCCTCACTTTCGAGATGGGCCAAGTGAGGTCTGGAAACAGGAAATGACTTGCCTGAGCATATAAGTTGAGTGGGTGAATGGATTCATCTTCCCTCCACTCCTCCACCCTCCTTCCCGCCCTCCCTCTCTCCCTCTGTTCCACAGCAACCATCTCGGTGCTATGGCATTCTTAGGTCCTAGAAATAACAGCAACGGACGCAGCACCCAGGATCTAAGGAACTTAGTTCTAGTTGTAGGAAGGTGCGGACAATAAACGAACAGACAAGATAATTACTGTTTATAAACTGGTATATCCCAGCACGTTCATGGCAATACACAAGGTGCCAGTGTAGACAGTGCCTAGGAGCAAGGGACAGCTTCAGACAGAATGGACTGCATAGGACATTTTTGAAAAGGTGACATTTGAGAAGGAAAGAAGCAGCCCCTGATGTCCAGCAGCTGGCCAGGCACTCACAGCTGGACCCTGGTGTCTTACTCTTGGGCATAAACAATTTCTCAGAATGCCAACATCGGACGAGGCTACTCTGAGGCCAGGATGGTGCAAGGCATAAACATGACCATGGTGTGGTCCTAACTAAACACAGGCACAGTATGAATATTGTCCAAGCCAAGAAAAAAAAAATATGACCAAAGTTCCACCTATCTTGGGTCGTAGGAGACATGGCTGCTCCTCTGCCACTCACAGCTTTAGCCTCTGTCCAGCATCCTGCATCCTCTTCTTAGAGCTAGGATTTATTAAGGTCCCCAGTCTAACCACTGCCCTCACAATGCCCAATCCAGAACAAAGCACCCAACACAGCCCACAGCCTCGGAGCTGTTTCTCATGTCCTCTTACTGAGATATCCTGCAGGATTTAAACCTGGATTGCTCAACACCTGCTGTGTTCCTACGTGTCTCTTGTTAACACACTGGGGCTGAACACTAAACGATGAGCAGAAGCCAGCGGTGGCAAAAGCAGGGGCGAGAACATTCTAGGGCTGAAGCAAGAGCAAGTGCAAAGATCCCGAGATGGAATGAGCTTGGTGTGTTCTGGAGCTGGAAGCAGGGTTGCTCTCTGGGGTCTAGAGAATAGGAGCAAGCAAGTGATGCAGAATGTGGGTAGGAGGGAGTGGCATGCAATGGTGGTCAGTGAACCTCCACCATGAATACGAGTTTTATTCTATATCCATGAACACGCTTCGGACATGTTTCCAGATGAGGAGGCTGAGCCAGTACCAGCAGCGTGGTAGGTGGCTCGGGGCTCTTGTCTCATGAACCCTCCCTTCATCCCTGCTGCCAGGCTTCACAGACTTGAGGGTCAAATTCAGGTCTGGTACCTCCTAACTCTCCCTGTGACTTCGACCGACCCACTCACCCATCCAGCTGCACTCCCAGCCACGTTGCTCCGCAAGTTAGATACTCCACGTACCCAGAGAGACCCCGATGGGAGTCATGGGCTTTGCAGGCCCTGCTGTTCTCAGTCAGTCCACAGGACTGTGGAAACTACCTCAGTTTCCCCACTTTGTACTTTAGTTCCCTGCTCTAACCAGGAATTGCCCCTGATGTCTGGCTGATTCCTCTCCTGAGATAGCAGGGTTCTTTCTGAAGCTGGCCACCCTTCACTGCAGCCTCTTCCCATTGTGCCCAAATAGTGAAATATCAGAATACAGAGCCCCCAAGAGCAACTCAGCTGCCATTTAAGGCTGAGAGTGTCCTGCTGAGGAAGTTCTAGAATATAGGTGAGGTTCGGTGGGGTGAGTTCTGGAGCCGATGACCAAGAAAGAATTCTTGAGACATCTTTGGTGCAAAATGGGGGTTTATTAAAGCACAGGGACAGGACCCATGGGCAGGAAGATCTGCTGCTCTGGGGATGTGAGGAGTGGCCTATTATATACTTGGAAGTTGGGGAGGGGATTAGGGATGGCGTAAGTCTCTAAAGAATTTTGGAAGCAAGGTTTCTAGAACCTTGAGGGGCTAGCTATTGTCTGAGGAAAAGGTTATTCATGACCAGTAATGAATAATGAAGGGTCTCTTGAGACCCTTTAGATGTGTATCAGTGGGCCATATGCTTGAGAATGATTGTCGACACTATCTTGGAGGTTTAGAGATTTAGAGTTTCCTAAAGGAATTGTTAAAGTAGACTTACAGGATCCTGGTTGGGGATAAGGGGTCGGTCAGGCTAGGATTGTCCTTTGCCCTCAGCAAAGCCTCAAGGTGAGGATAGTTGAGTCCCTAGAGGAGAGTCACTCTGCCTGTTTCAAGGGCTTGTCAGGAGGTAAGGAAATTTAATAACTTATCTTCTGCCTCTGTTTCCCACATCACTGCCATTTCATTTCCCTGTGCACCGCCTATCCTTGGCAGATTCTGCCAGTTATGATGCCCCTCATATGGTTTGACTGTATCCTTGGAGATAATTGGGTAGGATATGCCCTGGGGTGCAGTAAAACCAGGCCCCAGGAATGCTGACCAGGCACTTCCTGGCTGCTGCCTCGGGGCACAGCTGATGGCCTACTTTCTCCATGAGCTGTCCAGCCTGCCAGGACTTCCCCACATGCGGGCCCACCACGGCATTCTCTGGCATACTCCGGAGGGTCTCCCCACCAGGAGGCACCCTTTCCCCTGGGTCTTTCCTTCATTTTTGTCAAGAATACCTCTTGCCTACCAGCGGTGCCTAATGAGTCAGGGAAAAGTCAGGGCTTTGCAAAAGGCAGACAGACTAGAGGAATATTTGTCACTCCTGGTCTCCATGAACTTTTCTGAACATTAAGTCAACAATTGCCCTTCCCAGCCCTGCCATATTTCTGAGCCTGGCCTGCAGGCTGGGGGTGGGGGGCATGGGGGGGTGGGGACCTGCCTGCATCACAGATTCACTGGCTCTGCTCCACCTGGGACGTGGCTATTTCTATGCTCAGCACTCAGAATAGTGAGCACCAAGAACGGTTTATAGCCTAACATGCTACAAAGAAAAAAATACGCCCTTCAGGTTAGGGATGGGGGAAGGGTTTGACTCTCTGGGGCAGGGAGGGGAATTTGTTGCTGATGGAACTCTTATGCATCTTGGTGTTTAAGTGACTCGATGCATTTGTTAAAACTTAGGGAACTGTACACTTCTGCCCTCCCCCCATGGGTTTGATGGCATGTAAATTTAAAACAATGAAAAACAAATATACTTCATGGAGTTTGGTGATGATTTGTGGCTATCCGAGGCAACCGTGGTGGGTTGCTCACACCGTGCCCGGTGCACAGGTGTTTGGAGTCTCATCCTTTCCTGCCTTGCCTAGGGATGTGCTTACAAGCACCCGTGGCTTAGTTCTGGAACTCACTCTCTGCCTCCCTTTCATCACAAACATCCAATTTACTGTCATAAGACCAAAGATGGGGGCTCTTTGTGACATCCATCCTGGTTTACCTTGGACCAAAGGGCTTCCCGGGTTTGTAGGATTTCATTTTAAAACTGGGACCATCCTGGACAAAGCAGGACAAATCATTCATCCTAGGAACAAGTAAGATGCAGCATTCAAATAGTGAGTAAGTTTTGTGAAGTGTTGGAGGCTCAAGGTCTGGTCTCCATGGAGATCCATGAGATCAGTAAACACTGAAGTCCGTTGCTGGCTGATAGATGGGAAGGGCCGCCATGGACGGCTGTACTGGTTGTACACAGTGCAAGAGCGGCACATCTGAGGCAGCATCATCTGTTTGGTAGGCAGTTCTGTATATACTATGAACAAGTATCTTGAGACACGTGCACCTTTTGCTCTTTCACCCTAAGGAGCTGTGTGAGTTCCTGGTAGCCCGGCAGGGCCCAAGCTTGCAACAATGTCTCTTTCTGCACTGAAAAGCCCATGCCTTAGGGATTATAAATGTGGATGGGGAATGGGGAAGGCAGGAGAGGGTAACTAATGACATCTACTCAGAGTGGCATCAGGAGAGCAAATATTATTGCGACCATGTCACTAAATAGACAGTAATTTATGAGTTCTGCTGGGGAAGCCGAGTAGAAAATTAGATGGCGGCAAGATGGGGGTATTAGTCTGTGACAGGAGCTCTGATCAAGCCGGAAGAGTTGAGTGTGTGTCTGCGCGTAGAGTCCCAGAGCACCATTTAAAAAGCCCCCCATTAAAAGCTCAAAATTTCTTTCTTTTAAAAAGATATTTTAGACCATGGTTCTCAAATTTTGGTAGTCATTCAAATTTCTTGGGGAATTTGGTCAAATGCAGAGGACTGGGCCCTGTTCCATGTCAACGAGCCTGTGTCTTAATGTTCTTTCCTAACTCTCCGGGTGATTCCAACACCTGTCACAGTTGGAGAACCAGTGTCTTAGGAGTAAGGTAAATGGGAACAGCAGATTTCTGGGGAAGAGTCAACTTAAATTTTAAGGCAAATACTCGGTGTCCCTACACAGACAGCCCAGAGATGCAGGAGTCATCCTGCGTTGGTGTCTTTAAGAAATACTGCCTTTTCCTCTCCCTCAAGGAAATAAATAAAACCTAAAAAGCGGGGATGCCTGGGTGGCTTGGTTGGTTAAGCGGCTGCCTTCGGCTCAGGTCATGATCCCAGCGTCCTGGGATCGAGTCCCACATCAGGCTCCTTGCTCAGCAGGGAGCCTGCTTCTCCCTCTGCCTCTGCCTGCCTCTCTGTCTGCCTGTGCTCGCTTGCTCTCTCTCTAACTAATAAATAAATAAATAATCTTAAAAAAAAAATAAAAAAAAAACAAAACTAAAAAGCGGTGGGGGGGGGTGGTTAGTCTGCTTCTCCCTCTGCCTCTCCTAGCTTATAGTTTCTAACTCTCTCGCAAATAAATAAATAAAATCTTTTTTTAAAAAAAATAAAGAAATACCCCTTTTTTTTCCCTGGGTAGAACTATTCTTAATCATAAAGCCTTTTGCCAGCATACTGTAATTCAATGAAGCTGATATTTAGTGTTCATATATATTTTGCAGATGGTTGGTAGAAAAGAGAGGAGCAAGAATGCCCCTGCCCTCATGAAGCCGACTGTCTCCTGGGGAAGCTCACATGAGGGTACCTCTTTTCCTCCCAGCTCTGAACCCATGATCTGGGGGTTCCCTGCATCCCACTCTAGGCTACTGACTTATGGTCCCCTCCACACACTATCTCCATCTTTGTGCATGAGGTTCTGGGTGGCTGTCTCTGGGCTAACAGCTCTTTCTTGAAACAAAGTCAGCCAGAGTGAAGGGATGGCTGTTACAAGCCAGGACTATTGGCCTTGTTAATTTCATCCAGGAAAACTGGGCAAGGGGTGTACAATTCCTCTTTATCTCCCCAGCTGGTTTCATTTTTATTTCTCTTTTCATGGGCGGGCATCTTTGTTTCTCTTCCTAGAACTGGTTTGTAACATTTTAATTCTTTCATGTTTCCAAGCCCCTGCACTCATGCTTTTCCTCCACCTAGCCTCCTACTTTTCTTCAACTCAGTGTCTCATCTTTTGTGAGGATTCTGATTGATCTTGGAAGTAGTAACAGACAAAAAGCAAAAATGAACACCACCCTGACCACCCCCCACATTGATCCTGGGCTGGCCTTACTCACCTGCTACAAAACATTTTAACTGGGGTTTGTTATCTAAGTACAAGGTGTGGTAAGACCATGATCTTCCTTACTTCATTTCCTTTGTTGAGCTTTCTAACTATCTCTGGGGCTCCAAACAGTGCAAGGTACACAGTAGGCACTCAGTGAGTGTTTCTGGCTACATGAAGTAGAAGCATGTACTGTCAGGCTGCAGGAGTCCATGCTCTGCAGTCAAATATTTCATAGGAGGTGAGGTGGGGACCTAGGGATGGAAGAGTCTTGGCCAAGAACCCCCAGCATGTCAGGAACAGATCAAAAACCAAGTCTTGACTCTTGATGAAGGGATTTTTCTCTGCTACCATCTGAAAATTACTCACTTGGTTACGGAGGCCTCTCACATCAAATGCAGAAAATACTGTTTGTTTGGTTACAAAGAGAATTATAAGTAGAAAATAAAAATAAGCTCAAAAGAAAACACTGAGTTAAGTCTCTCCTACATGAGCTTTTTCCTGCAAAAAAATCTCTCAAGTCCAAACCCATATGGTTTACTGATTGATGTCTTTGGGCCACCCTCTGGAAAGGGCCCATTTTCTACTTATCTTGAGCCACAGAGTGGAGTGAAATGAGCAGGTGGAGTTCATGTTTTCCTATTTTGGTCACTAGGAGTTCCCAGAGTTGGAGAACAGCCATGGTCTTCCCTTTCGTGGCTGGGGCACCTGCTGCTAATTCCCCAGGCCCCTCCCCAGAATCACCCTCATTTGAAAATTAAGGAGGGGGACCAAAATCTCTTTGGAGTCACTTGCTGGTGGGATGCTCTATGACTAATTTTATCCACCGAAAGAAAACATTGTGGGAGAAGCAGAAGGTCTATTCTGCTTCTGCTCTGGTGGCTTTGGGCAGAGAAGGGGGCACTGGGTTGTGCCAAAGCATCGATCTCCATGGTGACACCCCATGCCAAGGCTGCCTGCCACTATCACCCACAGATGACTAGGAGAAACATGGCAACACTGGCTTTGTCCCCCAGAAGCCATGTGTGTGGCATGTCTGTCCAGAGCTGGAGAATGAACAAATGTTTACTCTCCATTAGGGCTGTGTCCTATTCCTCACAGCTGTTCCTTGTTGCCTTAAATAGTCTTAATGGGGCTGTAATAACCAGATACCTTCTGGCCGCCCTACTGGGCTCATCATTCATTATGATGACAGACTGCCTGGGTTGGACTGGGATTCAAATTCTTCCCTTCTCTTGATGGCAAAGTCACCCCTTTCTGTCATGTCGCATCTTCTCCAAGGCTGCTACTCTTTTGACCATGATGATGCCTGGGCTTACCCAGCTCACAGACAAGCCCTCTCTCCAGCCAACATCTCCTAGTATTTGTTGGCAGCCTAGGGTTTTTTGCTTTGTAACTGGGGAAGGTGGGAGAATCTGGGAAGATGCTGCAGTCCAAGATGAGGGACAGAGGCCTCTTAGCTTCAATGTCCATGTTCCCTGGCATGTCCATGTTCAATGCCATGTCCCCTGGCATCAGATGTGACCAGCAATAAGTAGAGCAGGTGAGGTGATGGGTCCAGGGGCACGGGCAGGGCATGCACTAGGGACTCCATGGGTCACCTTAAATCAGTGTCCCTTAACCTTGAAAGTGCATTATAGTTACCAGGGGAGCTTAGAAAATACAGATCTCTGGATCCCACCTCCGGGAATTCTGATTTAATTGGTCTGAAGAAGAACCTGGGCATTGGTGTTTTTGAAATTTCCCTACATAATTCTAATGTGTGGCCAAGACTGAAAACCTCCAGGCCACACATTTGTATGGGAGGTGCAGTTAATGTGCCTTAGGTCTCCTTGAGTTCCTGGTCAGTCATGGTTGCTAGGACTTGAGGTATAACTATGGTGGGGGGGGGGTAGCCCCAAAAAGGGTTCCAGTAGGACTATCAATAGGAGGGAGATCCAGCTGGCCTAGAAAATTAGTTCTTACCGAGGCTCACAAAATCTGTGGGACATAAGCATTTTCTAGATCACTTGGACCAATACCTTTTCCCTCATTACATAAATATGGAAATGGAGGCCAAGAAAGGAGAATGACTGCTCAAGGTCACCCAGATACTTAATGAAAGAGACAGGACTTGAATGCAGGCATTTTGACTATACACTCAGAACGATTCATATGTGAATTCAAGTCATTGAACTTAAAATATATATATTGAGTGACTCAAGTTTACACGCCAAAGAGCATGAGCTGATTTTATGTCTCTACATGAGAAAATGTGTGTGGGCTTGTCTGGGCTCTGGGCCCAGTCTCCTGGTTTGAGCAATTCCATCTTTTCCTTCAATTAGTGTCCCAGCCGCCTACCTGCCTACCTGCCCCTGGTCTCCCTGCTCTGATCTATGCCAGAGAATTACATCTAAAAGGCTAATTCAACTTTAAAAAAAAATGCTGCTCCGTTCCATGGTTCTGCATGATCCCTAGAATAGAATCCAAACTCCTTAGCCTGACAAATGTCCCATTAATTCCCTACCCCAGCCCCAGCCCACGCCTTCTGATAATTCCAGTCCTATCTCCCTCCATGCTTCATGCACCAAACATAATTTGTGTACCAAACTGCTTCTGCTTCTTCTGGATCTCTTCACTCAAGCTGCCATGCATATCTCCACACCATACCTGGTCTAGTCTCTCTGCCCAGAACACCCTTCCTTGCTTTCATCTGATTATTCCTATTTCTCAAGCTTTGGTTTAGGCTTTATGTCTTCTAGAAAGCCAATGGCCACCCATCCCCAGGCTAGGCTGAATGCATGCCACCACCCAAGGGTTCCCATAGCACTCTACTGTGACATTTTGCCAAGATATTAAAGTGATCAGTTTATATGCCTGTGTCTAAGAATAGGCTCAAATTCTCCCAGAAGGCAAGGGCTCTATCTCTTCCCAGTTCCTAGAGCCTAGTATAATAATGTCTAGTCTATGGAGAGTACTTACACATTGAGCTGAAATTCCACAAGACTCAGTCCTTGGTTATCATCTCTGTCAGTGCTCACTTGCTTCCTGACTTTGAACAGTCTTATGGCTTTAATGTTATCTATATGACAGTAAGTCCTGAAGTTTTCTCCCCAACTCAGGCTTCTTCCCCAAATTACAGACTCATATATATCCAAGCACCTACTATCCATCTCCACTATCACGTCTAATAGACATCTCAAACTCAGTTCAAAATTGAATGCCCAGTTGTTCCATTGGCCTCAAGTCTCTTCTCTCTGTGGCTTCCCCATCTCCATTAGTGACAACCCCATCCTTCCAGTGGCTCAGATAACAGCCCTGGAGCCACCCTTGGTTCCTCTCTTTCACACGCCATGCCAATGTATTAGGAAATCCTGTTGGTTCTTTCTATAAGATATATCCAGAATCCAACCATTTCTCACCACCTCCACTGCCTCACCTTTTTCTCTCACCTGGGTTACTGCCATGGCCTCATAACTGGTCTCCCTGATTTTACTGTTGCCTTCCTATGTCTCTTCTCAACACAGTAGCTAGGAGAAGTATTTCAAAATGATGTCAGATAGTTATTTGTCTTCTCAAATTTCTGCAGTAGCTTTCCATTTCATTCAGAGCAAAAGCCAAAGTCCTTGCAAAGGCTTATAAGGCACTACATGGTCATATCCCCCTTTATTTCTCCAATATCATCTTCTATTACTCTACTCATGTCTATTAGTCTACCCTTGGCCTCCTTGTACCCCGCTGATCTGGAACTTTCTTCCTCTAGATTTCTTCCTCCACGTCTCTGCTCAAAGCTTATCTTTTAATTAAGGATGACCTTTCTACCCTATTTAATACTGGAACCCCACTTATTTTATGTCCCTGGAATATACCATCTCCCTTCTTTGCTCTACTCTTTCTTTTTCTATGGTACGTCTGGGGGACTGTATCACCCAAAGATTGTATTTGCTAATATCTCCTGTTCTGCAACTTCCTCTCTGTCCATTAAGAGAAGGAGTCCAATTCCACTTCCCTAGAATAGAGGCCGTTATTACTTGCTTATGGCGAATACAATGAGGTGGTAGTGATGCTTTATGATCTCCAAGTCTAGGTCACAAGGGATGATGTACTTTCTACTTTGGTCACTAAGAGGCTGACCTTGGAAGCTATGAGCTACCACGTTAAAAAGTCCAACATCCTGAAGTTACCATGCTGTGAGGAAGCCCACGCCTGTTTCAGGCCAGGCAATCCTACTGAGATCCCAGCAGACAGCCTGCAGCAATCACTAGGTATGAAAGTAAAGACACTCTCTGATGATTTCAGCCCTAGCCCTAGAGCCTTCCCTGCAAGGTTTCAGACACCTTACTTTTTTTTTTTTTTTTAAAGATTTATTGATTTGAGAGAGAGAGAGTGCATGAGTGAGCATGAGTGGGAGGAGGGGCAGAGGGAGAGAGAGAATCTTGAGCAGACTCCTCACTGAGCACAGAGCCCCACGTGGGGTTCGATCCCACAACCCCTGAGAGCATGACCTGAGCTGAAATCAAGAATCAGACACTTAACTGACCGAGCCAGCCAGGTGCCCCCGAGAGGTCAACTTGCATGTCAACTTGTCAACCCCCCTCATTTGTATGGAAAAACAAAACAAAACAAAACCAAAAAAACCTGAGCAGGAGAGACAGGCAAGAAAGAGCACATAGCATGTTGGTTTGATGGTAGGATTAGAGGCCAAGGAACCTTATGTCTGCAACAGAGCACAGTCTTCAAGCAGACCTGTGACTCAAATACCCATTACGTAGATTCCAGACATCATGGGAGCTTTGAGGATCAAAGCAATATCCAGCTAGCATCTAGGAAAGGAGACAGGCACACCATGGAAAGCTTTCCATAAAGTAACGCTTCCCAATTAATTTCCAGTTAATAAGAAAATGTGTTAACATCCCAGTGAACTGACTAATATAATCTGAACAGATTGAGTGCAAGGTTAGTCTAGTTAGTGATGTTTCCGTTTGGGGACTACATGATGGAACAGCAGGCACTGTTTTCTCTCTCACTATAAAAGTAGACCGTGGGGCACCTGGGTGGCTCAGTGGGTTAAAGCCTCTGCCTTTGGCTCAGGTCGTGATCCCAGGGTCCTAGGATCGAGCCCCGCATCAGGCTCTCTGCTCAGTGGGGAGCCTTCTTCCCTTCCTCTCTCTCTGCCTGCCTCTCTGCCTACTTGTAATCTCTGTCAAATAAATAAATAAAATCTTTAAAAAAAAACTCATTAAAAGTAGACCATGCCAGAAAGTTTGGAAAATGCAAAAAGGCACAAAAATAAATCTTAAAGATCAAACCAAATCCTATCACACAGGGATGGATACTTGCGAAAAAGATATCATTCTGGAAAGAAATGCCCTAAAGGAGTCAAATGTATTTGTAGTTTTGTTTTCAAATGTTAGACGGCAGGTTCTAGAATAGTGTTTCTTGGTCTTTGACTATTTGTTCCTCTTTCTGATAAGTCATCTGTCTCCCTTAATGCTATGCAAACCTTAAAACAAATGAAATAGTAGTACTAATGACTATTGAACCACCATGACACTTAAAGTGCCTTGCCAACAGCACACTTTCTCCTGACATTCACTCGCCAGGCAGATCTACATAGCTGTGCATAAGCACATGTGTGTAACACTTTCAGGGGCTGGGACTATTCAACAAAACCCCTAGGAAACATGGCCCACGGATGGAAGGTGATGAGACCATCTCCTCCCACTCTTATCCCAATTCTCCTCCAAAATTTGTAGACTGAGCATACGAAAAAGGCTCTTTAACTTGGACCATATTTGAAATTAAATGTACGTTCTCTTGAGCTGGTCATTACTCACACCCATTGACATAAAAATTTTTGTTCTCGTAAATGTGTCAAATATGCCCCCTGCCACAGTGTTTTATATGCTCATAAAGTTTTAGGACCAGACAGGCAGGACCCTTAGAAATCACCTTATCCAAACTCTCCATTCAACTAATAAAGGATCTTAAAACGCAGGTAGCAAAATGATACGCTAATATCACACAGTTTATTGTGTTGGAATCTGGCTGTCTGTACCCCCAGTTTTGCACAATTTCATGACCTCACACAGCTTGTGAAATACTGCTTGGTAAGCTCTTTCTCAGAATATAGTCTGAGAGATAAACTTAGCCTGCAT
Organism: Taxidea taxus jeffersonii; assembly: GCA_003697995.1. NCBI lineage: Eukaryota > Metazoa > Chordata > Mammalia > Carnivora > Mustelidae > Taxidea > Taxidea taxus. The sequence goes on along the minus strand of ML102263.1, from coordinate 90,756 downwards.
TATCAAGAATTCCAAATGTGCGGAGTCTGAGTCAATGCGTTCCCACTGCACAGAGTGTAACTCAAGCAAGCATATTTGGGGCACATGCTGCATGTAAAAAAAAACACCCACAAAAAACTAGTACATATAACTCAGAGCCTGGCGTACAGTAGATGCTGGAAAGATATTTTGGGAAGGAAGGAGGAGAGGGAGAGAGAGAGAGAGAAAGGAAAAGGAGAATCAAAGAAAGAAAGGCTTGTTTTCAGAGCTGGCTTCAGGAGGAGGCTTGCAAAATTCCTCCAGGGGCATGAGGTCTTCTTTAGTTCAGGAAAACAGCTTAATGAGTTTTCCTATTTTATTTCATTCTTTGCAAAAGGTGAGGCCTAATGGGCCAGGTCTCAAACAAAAGGAGGGAGACAGAGAAAGCTGAGTTGTTCTGCATAATAGTGAGAGGAGTGTAGGAATTCTTTTCCAGGCTGCTGGGAAAAAGAAGAAAAGAAAAAAAAAAGGAAAATTTGAGGACACCACAAAGGACTTTTGGGAGAGACTGGACAGACATTGTGTCAGGAGACCAGAACCTCAGGAGGACTTCTTTTCAAGCATTTCCTGAACTTTGCTGCACCCTTCTCTTATTCCTCAAGCCTCAGTAAGAAGCACTACTCACAAAGCCCTTTGCATTAGTGATGCTCTGGGGAGGGAGGAAAGGGATGAGCAGGGGTTAGGAGAAGGTACAGAGAGAGGGAAGACAGCAGACACCAGAGGTGATACTGACTTGGTGGGGGGTGTGGGATGGGTGTTGAGAACACAGCAGAAGCAAGATCAAACCAGAGGCCAGAGGTGACCATGAGCAAGCAGGTCTCCCAGAAATCACTGGCTTTTTGTTTGTTTGTTTGTTTGTTTATTTATTTAAACAGGTGGGATGGGGTTTGAGCCATTCCGTCTTCCTATGGCAGGAAGGTATGAATGCAAAGTGATTCAGTAGGTCTGGGTGGGGACTGAGATGGTGTCTCTCTAGCATGCCCCCGAGTGATGCGGACACTGCTGGTCTGGGGACCATACCTTGAATAGCAAGGATTTAGCACCCATAAAACCTCTGCACCCCGGTTGGTCTCTTACCTCATATTCCTCCTTGAACCCGTAGCCCTGGCCTCTCTTCATCTGGGTGATGTGCTGTAGCAGGTCGGCCACCCGGATGGCAGGCTGGAACTGGTCCCGGGGATAGCTCATCTCCACAGGGTCGCAAGCCCGGTAGGGGTGAGTCTGGATCGTGAGGGTAGGTTGGGACAGCTCCCCACGGCTGCCATCTGCTTCAAAGAAAAGGAGGCAAAACACACATCACCTATGAGAGTTTTGTCCTCTGTCTTCTCTGCTTCCCCCAGGGCAGGGGGAACTAATTCAGGACGCAGGTGATCAGGAAGCTGCAGGAAGAACAGAGACATGCTGCTTCCCTCGAGTGGAAGTGGCTATGGTGGTTGATTTAGAAAATCAAAAAGATGAACCAACCAAAGAACACAATAGTCCTTCGTTTGTTTCTATTCCAAGGATGCGTATTGGAGACCAGAGACAAAATTCCAGGTTGCTTATCATCCTCTGTCTGTCTCAGTCCTTGTCAAGGGTGGTCTTGGTTAATCATGGCCAACCCCAGAACAAGTGAGAAGCCAGAAAGCTCTTTAGGAAATGAGGATGCCGAGAAATCATCTCTGGTGCCTGCCTGCAAGTGAGAAGAGCCCCAGGTGTCTGGAGATCAGAGCCACATGTCTGCTCCTGGTCCATCTGCCTCCATCCTTGAGAGGAACTGAAGCCAGTCTTGGACCCCCCAACTGATAGCAGGAACCCTCCTGACCCATTCAGCTGCTTTCTCTAGCTGCGGGCTCTGCAACAGTGACCACCTTCTGCCTGTGGTCTAGTTTCCTCACCACTTAACACTTGATCCAGGAGTGTCAGTGAACCCAGTTGGCAGGTAAGGAAGCCCAAACCTCTTCCTTTAGTCCTGCCAGCTACTTCTCCCAGGCCTGGGCCCTATGCCCCAACTCCTTTCTCAAATCTCTCCTCAGTAGAAGATCTGTACTCTGCTTGATAATAATCTTCATACCCACTGAACTGTTCTAACTACCCTCTGCTAGCTTGGCCACCCTGGAAACTAACCTGCTGGGGCCAGATGCGAATCCCCCCATTCCCCTCGGACCAGAACAACCACATCCTTGCCCTACCGACTCCCTGGCAAGCATACACTGCCGGTCTTTCAGGGCCAGCTCGTCATTCTTACAACCATCTAGGCTTAGTTTCCCCCACCTCCTCCCAGAGACATGGACAGTCTATGCCCTAGACCCTCCTGGTGTGGCATGCACAAGTTGAGAACTGTCATATTTGATGTGACTCACCCCAACATTTTCAGGACCCGCAAAGTACCCCACTGAGCCCATGCCATGTTTACTCCCTGGGAGGCTTTAGCATATGTTCCTGACATTCTGCAACTTGCCTTCAAAATTCATGTTTCCTTTAGCTTGTCTGTTGCTCATGTCACAATAATCCCCCAGACACTGATTCTGGATGTAAAGGGGAAATTTTCTTTGTGACAGCAAGAGAAAAACTGTTCCAAGCAAGGAAAGGATTGCTAACGGAAAGAGCTAGAGTGTACAGGTTTACGTACAAGGAAGAAGGGCCCAGGTGAGATGTTAGCGCAGCTTTCCTGACCGCCCAGAAGAAAAATACTGCTTACTTCTTCTCCTGGGATTGTAGGAAAGAGGTAGCACATCTTTACCTGCATTGTTTAAATGTAGAGCTTTACAAACATGGGCGTGCCTACCCCTCTCCACCATACCCCTGGGATCAGGAGTCAGATTTATTGAGAACTCACTCTCAACGTGCCAGGGACTGTGGTAGGCACTGGAAATGCACAGCACACAGATTTCACCCTCAAGACTTGATCATCTGGTACAGCAGACCGACCAGAAGAACCATCTGAAGCAGGAGAACAGAAGCCAGAGAAGCCAAGCACATTGAGGGAAGAGCAAGGAGGCTGGGAAGGAGAGAAGGTGGTGGGTAGAAATGTGGGGGGACAAAGCTGTAAGAGATGATGAGAGGTAGGTCAAGGAGGCAGTAAATGGATGAGAATCTCCAAGTCAGTGGGAAGCTGCTGAAGGCTTTTAAGAATTCCTCTCTTTAAAGAAACAATATATATACATGTATATGTACATATATATGTACATGTATATATGGGCATATACATATATGTATATGTACACACATGTATATACACATATTTATACATGTGTACATATATACATGTATGTACATATACATATGTATATACATAGGTATACACATATGTACACATGTATACATGTATACAGGTATATAGACATATACATGTATTTGTATATTGTACATGTATATATGTATATTTTTTTCTTTAAAAGAAAAAAAAATATATTTTTTTGCAGGTGTCCCAGCTGTCATAAGTATGAGGCCTCCTTCCAGGGACCATCACTCCTGTGATGCTATGGTGGGCCTGGGGATGGAGAAGGGGCACTTGAGCTTGCTTCTCTAAATGCTGTATTTCATGATCCCCAGGACAACAGGAGCTGGAGTCAGTGCCCAGAGCCCTGCGAGTGTCTCCCACCTAAATCACCAGTGCATATGGGGACAGATGTCTTTGGAGACCCATGGTCTCCCAAAGGTTCTGGGGTGTGGACTGCTCAGGAGGCTGGCTCCCTGGCAGAGAAAGGCATCTTCGGAATGGGCACCTGGCAAATTTTGTAGGATGCCAAATGTTCTCCAAACCAATATGGATATTTTCCCTAAACACATTGCTAGACAGACTGTAAACCTGGTGTCAGCAAAACCAACACTGGAATGGAAAACAAATGCATTTGAAATTTAACAACTTGTATCGCTGTAACATTTGTAATAACGTCAACGCTGGTGCTAATGATGCTATGAAGACTCAGAACCAAGGGGGCTTTCAAGGTTTATTAATTCAGCTAGGTTGGACTCCCTTTTCCAATGGATCTTACCTCACCTATTCCCTTATTAACCTCCGATAATGCAGAAGTGATGCCTTTTATCACACCCCATTTCACCAGACGCACTATACTTAATTTCCCATCATTAGGTTTAATGAAAACCCAATTTCACAACTCACTTCTCTCAGGAACCTACAAGTAATGCTACGTTTTTATCAGCCCCAATTAAAAAACGTTATGATGTTCCTATTCGAGAGGGAGCCTTAAAAGTAATGTGTGATTCGGTTGCTAATTCAACAAGGGCCCTAGAATTCACATGCTGCTCATAAAATGTAACTCAAACCAGCTGGCCCAGGGAGAGAACACTGCTCATTTTTCTCCTCACCAGACCCTTAATTTTCATGCCATTTCAACTTCCCATGCATGGGTCTTGCATGTTTATTTATTACACAATCATATGTTGGGTGTCTTCTGCATCTTTTCTATAGCTGTTGCCTAAAGCCCGTGGATTCCCCTGGAACTCCTGTGGCTGCCTGTCAGGGGATTGTGGGTGATGCATATGAGATCTTCCGTCACCACTGTCCCTCTACCAGTTCCCTTCCCTTCTGGTCTTGACTTTTCTATTTTTTTTTTTTTTAATCCCGCCGCTACCAGCCATTATTGATCTCCCTCTAGCTCCAGCCACATATTTCCAATTACTTGCTAGGAATTGCCACTCCAACTGGCTAACAAATATTTACTGAGAACCTATATTGTGCAATGCATGGTGTTAGATACCGCGTACATACAGGAGGGTGGAGGAAAGCATGTTCAGAGGGAGATAAGCACGTCATAGCCCTTGCAGGAAAGAAGAGATAAGGTGTGCATAAACAAGTCTAAGAGAGATGGGAAGGGACAGGTGTCCAGAAGATGGGAGGGTGGTGTGCTGCAGGGCTGGCAACCCCAGAAACGTTTCTCAAGCTTTAGGCACTCACACCCCACCTCTGTGGTTTTTGTCCTAATTATGTACAACCCACATCAGCTCTGTCTGATAGAACCTCCCACAATCATGGAAATGGTCCATATTTGTACTGTGCAGTATCATAGCCACTAACCCCACATGTCTCCTGAGCATGTCACCGAGGCTAATGTGACCGAGGAACTGAATTTTAAGTTCTGTTTAAATTTAATTCATTTCAATTTAAATATCCACATGTGGCTTATGGCTACTGTATTGGGCAGCACAGATTCAGAGAAAGGAGTAGGGAAATAGCACTTGAGTCACACAATAGGGCAGAGGTCTATTGGAGGCCCATGGGAATATAATGAAAGCCATATAAGGAATTTAAAATTTTCTTTTTTTAAATTTAAATGCAATTAGCCATCGTTAGTTTCAGATGTAGTGTTCAAGAATTTATCAGTTGTATATAACACCGAGTACTCATCACATCATCTGTCCTCCTTAATGTCCATTACCCAATTACCCCATCCCCCCACCCACCTCCCCTTCAGTAACCCTCAGTTGACCTCGGCCACAGCCACTTCTTGCTACACATGTCTCCAAAGGCAAGGGAAACAAAAGCAAAAATGAACTATTGGGACTTCATCAAAATGAAAAGCTTCTCCACAGCAAAGGAAAGAGTCAATAAAACTAAAAGGCAACCTACAGGATGGGAGAAGATATTTGCAAATGACATATTAGATAAAGGGCTAGTATCCAAGATCTATAAAGAACTTATCAAACTCAACACCAAAAAAACCAAATGATCCAGTCAAGAAATGGACAGAAGACATGAAGAGACATTTCCCCAAAGAAGACATGCAAATGGCCAGCAGACACATGAAAAAGTGCTCCACATCACTTGGCATCAGGGAAATACAAATAAAATTTTCTTATAGCAATAAAGTAAGGTAAAAGGAATAAGTGAAATTAATTTCAATAATACATTTTATTTGATCCAATACACAAAAGAGTATTTCAACATAGAGCCACCATAAAATTATTAATGACATATTTTACACTCTTTTTAAAAAAGAGATTTTATTTATTTATTTGAGAGAGCATGAGAGGGGAGAGGTCAGAGGGAGAAGCAAACTCCCCACTGAGCAGGGAGCCCAATGCGGAACTCAATCCCGGGACTCCAGGATCATGACCTGAGCTGAAGGCAGTTGCTTAACCACCCGAGCCATCCCAGGCATCCCTATTTAACACTATTCATGCTAGGGCTTTGAAATCCAATGTGTATTTTGCACTTTACTTTAGTGTAGTCTCATTTCAGTTCAGACTAGCCATATTTCCAGGGCTCAGCACCAACAGGTGACTGGCAGAAGGTGCAGGTGGACATAGGCTTATCCAGAGCCACGCCAAGTGCCAAGGAGAGCTGATTTAGAGTTACAGTGAACTTCAAAGACACCGATCTAGTGAAAGGCAGCTCTAGCACAGCACTGCCCCATAGGGCGTTTTACGATGATGGACGTGTTCTACCTTTGCACCGTTCAAGGTGGTAGCCCCTAGCCCCCCGTGGCTATTGAGCAACTGAAATGTGGCTTGTGTGACTCAGGAACTGAGTTTTTACTTTACCTTCATTTCAATTTAAGTTTAAATAGCCACACGTGGTCCGTAGCTGCAATACCGAAGAGTGCACATCTATACGATTATGTCTTAATTTTTTTAAAAAACCAATGTCCTACATTTTTAAACTTTATTTCATTATGGATGAAAATAAAACATAAAATCATGGGTGCAACATGCCAATTTTTGTTTCATGCTCACTAAAACATTCACCTAACTATTTTAAAAACAGCCTGACCACATCCTGCAAGATGAGTATGACCTTGGCCAGGAGATGACAATTTCTGAGCTCAGGGTCTTCATCTATAACATAGAGAAGGTCGGTGTGAAAGATTTGAAGGGAGACTGCAGCAAGCATTTTGACAATGCCTGGCTTCTGTTACATCGTGAAGAAACAGCTGCTCTGATGTTGGACAAGCTCTGCTGTTCAGCATGAGAGAATCTCAGACCGGCGAGGGCATCTGGGGAGTCTTTTAGGGCTTCTCTCCTTCTTTCCTTCATGACACACTCCACGGTCATCTAAATATCTTATTCCATTCCTGCTGCTACTTCCCTAGCTCAAGTCCCCATGGCATGACTATTCCAATCAGGTTCCTCACGGGTCTTTCTGCCTCCATGGTTCTTTCTACACAGCTTTGATTAAGTCATTCATCTTAGCAGAAGCCTCCGCAGCATCCAGACAGAATTTCTTCACTAGCCAACCAAATTCCTGGAGTCTCTATTTCTTATTTCATCCATCACAATTCCTCTCTATCCATGTGTCCATTAGGGCAGGAGAGCATGAAGAATGTAGCTGGAGACTGCTCGCTGAAAGGGGAGAGTCTAAGCCTGGAGAGAAAGCTTGAGGTCAGGATGAGGCTGGCTCACTGGCTCAGAGTGGAGATGTGATTAGCACAAACACAGTGGGCGCTGTGGCAACGGCAGGTGTCAGGGTCAAAACATGGAATCTGAAGACAAAATCTGGCTCCAAATATGAACCTCACAACTTTCTAGCTATGGGATGTCAGATAAGTTACTAATCTTTATTTGTAATTGGCATTAGAGATGGCAATGACCATCAACATCATTTAAGAAGGTCGCTATAGCTATAAAATAGGATCCATTGGAAGAAGCCTCAAGGTGGCACCTTGCCAGTAGGCAATGCCTCAACCACACCATTCCTACCAAATATCAGTAAAGCCTCAAGAAAATAAACTTGTAATAGCACTGAAATCTAAGTCTGTGAACCAGCCTAGCATCAGAATTTGGGAGGAATATCCATTAATCATGTCAGTATCACACTGCCTATGTGCATAAAGATGAACACTTCATTTTGTCAAGATTTCTTAAAAATCTCTGAAATTTTATAAAATCACCTTTCGCCTGATTCAACATAGGGGAATTTTCCCTCTAGAGTTGAAAGAGATTGCAATTTCTTTGGTGAAGCATCAGATGAAGTAGTTGGCTTGTGTTCAGGAGCCCTGTTGTAAGAAAAATGTATTCTGTATTTCCAAATTCTGGACTTCAACTAGGAAAAGTGTATAGACTTGTGACCCCAGAGGCACAGTAGATCTACACCCCCATCTCATATCCACCTGGGATGTACTCTCACTCGATGGAATGGTAGATGAACTAACCTTCTCTTCAAATATGAACCTTACAAATAGTCATAACCCTTCCAGGCATGGCACCTGGCAACCACTGCTCTGTTTTCTGTTGTAACAGTTGCTTTTTCTGGAATGTAAATGTATATGTATCATACAGCATACAGTGTTTTATGACTGTGTTTTTTCACTTAGCAAGAGGCTTCTGAGGCTTTTCCATGTTGCAAATAGCAGTAATTTGTTCCGATTGCTACATTTCCTCATCAACACTTGTTTGGTAAGGTTTTATTAATTTTAGGTAAATTTTATTAACTCTAGGCATTCTAGTGGTTGTATAGTAGGATCTCATTGCCATTTAAATATGTGTATTTTATGTACCAGTTTGACATTTGCTTTCTTTCTTTGGGTGTTCAAATCTTCTGCCCATTTTAAAAAAAAAAATGGGTTATCTTATTATTGAGTTGTAATCACGATACAGGCCCTTTATCATATATATGTTTTGGAAGTCCTTATTCCCAGTCTGAGGCTCTCCTTTTTATTTTCTTAATAGTGTCTTTTGATGAGATAGGAGTCCATCAAAATCCTAGAGGAGAACATGGGCAGTAACCTTTTTAACATCAGCCACAGCAACTTCTTTCAAGACATGTCTCCAAAGGCAAAGGAAACAAAAGTGAAAATGAACTTTTGGGACTTCATCGAGATAAAAACCTTCTGCACAGCAAAGGAAACAGTCAACAAAACAAAGAGGCAGCCCATGGAATGGGAAAAGATATTCGCAAATGACACTACAGACAAAGGGCTGATATCCAAGGTCTATAAAGAACTCCTCAAACTCAACACACACAAAACAGATAATCACATCAAAAAATGGGCAAAAGTCATGAACAGACACTTCTCCAAAGAAGACAAGCAAATGGCTAACAGACACATGAAAAACTGTTCATCATCATTAGCCATCAGGGAGATTCAAATCAAAACCACATTGAGATACCACCTTATACGAGTGAGAATGGTCAAAATTAACAAGACAGTAAACAACATGTGTTGGAGAGGATGTGGAAAAAGGGGAACCTTCTTACACTGTTGGTGGGAATGCAAGTTGGTGCAGCCACATTAGAAAACAGTGTGGAGATTCCTTAAGAAATTAAAAATAGAGCTTCCCTATGACCCTGCAATTGCACTATTGGGTATTTACCCCAAAGATACAGATGTAGTGAAAAGCAGGGTCATCTGTACCCACATGTTCATAGAAGCAATGGCCACAGTCACCAAACTGTGGAAAGAACAAAGATGACCTTCAACAGACGAGTGGATAAGGAAGATGGGGTCCATATATACTATGGAGTATTGTGCCTCCATCAGAAAGGATGAATGCCTAACTTTTGGATCAACATGGAAGGGACTGGAAGAGATTATGCTGAGTGAAACAGTCAAGCAGAGAGAGTCAATTATCATATGGTTTCACTTACTTGTGGAGCATAAGGAATAACATGGAGGACATTGGGAGAAGGAAAGGAAAAGTGAATTGGGGGAAATTGGAGGGGGAGACAAACCATGAGAGACTGTGGTCTCTGAGAAACAAACTGAGGGTTTTGGAGGGAAGGGAGTAGGGGGTTGGGTGAGCCTGGTGGTGGGTATCATGGAGGGCACATATTGCATGGAGCACTGGGTGTGGTGTATAAACAATGACTTCTGGAACTGAAAAGAAATTTTAAAAAATCTTTAATTAAAAAAAGAAAAAGTTTATGTTTGATCATTCGAATTTATCAATTATCTGCTTTTATGGTTTGTTACTTTTCTTTTTGTCTTGTCTGAGAAATCTCTGCCTAACTCAAGGCCACATATATTTTCTCCTGTATTTTCTTCTACCTTCTTTCTCTTAATTCTAACCAAATGCATAGGGTTGAACTTGTAAAACTAATAGTAAGTACAAGGCCACCCCACTGTGCCACATTTTGCCGAGCTGAAATGGACATTATATACTTGGCAACTGACACTGATACACTTAGTTACTTGAAGTAACACTAGTATGAAGGATAGAAAATAAGTGCTTCACCTTTTTCTAATTTCCTTTTCTGGGCTCTAAGAATCAAAGACTAAGCAATCAAATATGGGGGGTTTGGCACCTCTGAGCCCTTTGTTCTCCTCAATCACATTCACAGGGGTCTCTGATGTGGCAAAGACAAAAGAAGGAGGATAAAGACCTTTATATCCCAGGAAGCAGATTTAGTACTGGGAAGCCAAACTGGGAGAGGAGCAGTCATAGGGAAGGTGACTTCTGGATTCACTTGCTCCTTCTGATAGAGATCAATCCTCCTCTTTGAATTTCTTCCTCCACAGTGGTCGTATCAGATGGAGGGATGGTGTCAGTCTGCAGAGGGACGGAGCCTCTGAACATCAGTTACTTCTCCTGCTTAAACCACAGGAAAAGGGTTCCCACCATTGGGGTAGTGAGGACAACCATGAGAATCTGCCTGTTCTGTTTGCAGCAAACACCAGTCCTAGAGAGATCTCTCCTCCTTTTTTTAAAGGTAAGTAAGCAGAAATAAAACAACAAGGTCTTAGAACAATTTACCATATTAAAAATAAGGAGCATGACACTCTGAAGGCTGAGAAAAACATAATTTTCAAAAGATAAAAAGCAGCTAGTTTTTGTTGACTATTTCCCTAACCACCACCCCCTACCTTCTTCCTTTCCAGCAAAGACCTCAAATTAGTTTAGGTGTCCACACATTTTCCATCTGACTCAGGTGGATGACCCTATGTCCAGATCTAGGAGCAAATCCTAATGTCCTTAAGCCAATCAGGTGCTCTCAACCTCTTTGCCAATTTTTTTTTAAAATTTATTTATTAGTTAGAGAGAGAGAGAGCACAGGCAGACAGAGAGGCAGGCAGAAGCAGGCTCCCTGCCGAGCAAGGAGCCCGATGCGGGACTCGATCCCAGGACGCTGGGATCATGACCTGAGCCGAAGGCAGCCGCTTAACCAACTGAGCCACCCAGGCGTCCCCTCTTTGCCAATTTTAAAAAAAAAATTTAGTGAGATAGGAGGGGGTTTTTATTAAGGGACTTCTAGGAGAGTTTCTCTTACTTCTAAGGTTATTGCGGTGGCCCCTCTTTCCCATTGGACATTATACCATTTGTGGGTTTGATGCTTGGACTTGCTAAAGCAATCCTATATCCATGAGGACAGTCAAGCTGTAGGCAATGCCAACATGATGGCAAAGTGGGAAGCTTGTCAGGACTTGGGTCCTTAATGACACTCTTGGGCATCTCATTCAACCAACCCCGGAGCCTGCTCGAACTCTTGCCTTCCAGTTCTGTGAGCGAACACAACGATTTGTTGTTTAAGCTAATTTGTTCTTATTTTTTTTCCCCCATTACTGGTATCTCCATCTACACAGCAGAAAACAGAAATGCATTTTGTTGGAAATTGCCTACATTTTGTTGGAAACAAAATTCAAGAAAACACAGAAGAATAAAGGAAGCGAAAGACAAATGAGAACGGATTTTTCAAAATGTGGATCAAGAAGCAACTAGAAAAAAACTCGCTGGGCGAGGAAAGGGAAGATTGTAGGGAAAGCAGAAAGGAAGAAGCATTATTAAAGTGGACACTGAAGTCTGTAATGAGAATACGCAACAGGCAGAGCACGGAGGTTGAACCTGCAGGGGACTGAGAACCAGGAGGCCCCCATGACCTGTGTGCCTATCTGCTCAGGCATGCTGATGTGTTCAGGCACCAAAAAGTCATTTTCCGAGAACAGAAAACAGGCACAGAAAAGACAGATAACTGGTGTTACTAGAGAAGAGAACAGAATAAATGACACAGGAGCAATAATAAAGGATACTTGCAAAAACAGCTCTTTGGCAGAATAAAAACCACAGTCTTTAAATGTAAAAAGTTCTCTGGGTACAACTTAAAAACAGAACAAATCTGATGCTTCTGCTTAAATACTATGGATGAAGAAGCACTTAGATAAACATCTAGGTTGGAAAAAAAATGGTTATCTAGAAAGGAAAAGGAACTATGCTAACTCTATGTTCCATTGCCCAAATTTAAATGCCAGAAAGTAACAGAAGAAAGTTTTTGAGGGATAAAGGCCGTGAACCTCCCGAATTGTACATGGACATAAGTTGTTTCTTCATTTGTGAGGCTCCAGAAGACATTCCCGGCTACTCAAAGATTCAGAAAGTACACCTGCTCTGATTCTTTTCCAGAGGCTTGGGGAGGTGGACAAATAAGGTGAGGGGAGTAAAAACCCTGGGATATTGAAGGAAATCATGTTATAAGATAATGGATTCGTTCAACATCAAAGCCAGTTAAACACAGATAGGAGCAGAAAAACCAAAACAAGTATGAATCAAAAAGGATGAACTACAAAAAAGAATTCTTAAAGAGAACATAGGTTAAAAAAGTCTGATATAAAAATTCTTGGTGGGACGCCTGGGTGGCTCAGTGGGTTAAAGCCTCTGCCTTCGGCTCAGGTCATGATCTCGGGGTTCTGGGATCAAGTCCCGCATCGGGCTCTCTGCTCGGCAGGGAGCCTGCTTCCCCCTCTTTCTCTGCCTGCCTCTCTGCCTACTTGTGATCTCTGTCTGTCAAATAAGTAAATAAAATCTTAAAAAAAAGAAAGAAAATAACACAGCAATCAAAGAGGCCATCAAATAAACATATTTAGATGGATTAAAGAGAAAACGGGAGGACTCGGAACGACGGCAATAGTGCAGCATGTCATGAGAAAAGGAGGAGTGGCTCTGAAAAGTACAAACTTCACTTCGAGAGATGAGACATAGATATTGAAAGGAAAAAATAAGTAAATAAATAGAAGAACAGATGTTAATGGAACACAATGGAAGATAAACACAGAGGCTGAAGAAAAGCAAAAGCTGGCTCTTTCCTTCAAAAAGATCAATAAATTAGAAACAAAGTTCTGTCAAACACGATTAAGGAAAAAAAAAAAGACACAAGTAAGCCACTTGGCAGTTGCTAGAAATTGGTGAAGTCATGCTGGAGCGGCGAGTGAGTAAACGCCTGGGAAAACCAGGAAGCCCATCCGAAGACATGGATGGATGTGACCGGGGCCAGAAGTCCTGTATCAGCCCATCACCAGAGCACCAGCTTCTTTTAAGCGTGAGGTTTTATTTTGAGATAATTGTAGATTCTCATGCAGTCCTGAGAAATAATGCAGTGAAGTCCCTTATATCTTCCCCATGGTCTTCTCCAGTATTAAAGTCTTGGACAGCCACAGCACCTGTCACAGCCAGGAAACTGACGCAGACATGGTCACTGAGTGTACTCAGATTCCACCCATTTTCCATGCACTTGGATGTGCCCGAGTGTGTTTCCTTGTATACAGTATTATCACATGTGTAGACTCCTGTGACTACTACCCCAGCCAAAATGCAGAAGCAGTGTGGCACAAGGGTCCTTCACATAAGAGAACACTAGCCTTTGAGTTCCCCTCTTGTCTCTGGGCTGAGGGCTGGTTACTGGACTCTGGGTGACTATTGCACTAATAAAAAAAAAGAAGGATCTCTCGGTGAAACCTTTCCTGGTGCTCCTCTAGCCCTTGGGCCCACAGGGCAGCCACAGTGGCTCCTCATGTTATGCACTGCTCAAGGCTGGAATGTGTCATTTACATGAGAGCCTTGCTCTTATGACCCATGCCCTGTTAATTGAGAGCCACAGTCTTTTTCTGTTTGAGTGACCAGTGATTGGATTCACAGTGTTCATTTTTTGTAAATCATACAGTGGAAAGGTTCAGCTACAGTACTAGAGGGAAGGAAGAAGTGAACTGTGAGTCTGTGGACTTAGTGTTAGGAAGGGAGACCTCTGTTCAGAGTCTCTTCTGTGGGTCAGAGGATTGGACCTGTAATGAGTTTTCTTTCAAAGGAATGGACTACTTGAACTTTGATTAGCAGAAAAATACCACATAAACAGACAATGAGATATGGATCTAAACACTTTTGTAAATGGATGATAAAGTAGGGTAGAAAAACTGGCTGGGAAAGAATGGGTTTCTGGGGAGTGTATTACTAGTCAGACAAGAATGGCACCTGTATAAGGAAGAAGAAAATGAGGTCACTTAATATTAGATCAATACTATTGTGAAGTTCTTTAATATCAGCAAGAAGTTCCGTATATGGCTCTAGCATGTTAATGTAAATAGAATATTCAAAATAACTTTGAAGAACATGTTTGGTCAGTTACTTGAAGTAGAAATAATAAAGAAAAGTGAATAGCATGGTTTTGATATTCTTGCTGGAATGAAAAGGGGTGATGTTGGGATGGCGTTGGAGAGGAGTTTGAGCAGAGAGAAAGACTGAGGTTGTATGAAGAAGGATGTATGTTATACACAGAGGGATTCAAGTGCAAGCACGAGAACCTTCAGGTGGCTCCTGCAGGTCATTTCTGTGTTTGGTACAGTGACAACCAGCATAAATAAGAATAAATAAAACTGGGTATTGGTTGAGCCATGTTGGATCACCTGCCCCCATCCCAAAATCATTTAAAGGAAAATCTGGGCTACAGATGATGAACTTATCCTCAAAGTACACCTTAGCTGGTTGGGATTGCCACCAACTGGGGCAGTCTTCTACCTTGAAAATTCTGGAGTGGTTGAAGAATCAGATATAATGAGGGAAGAATGATTCCAATTAGAAAGGCTGAGAAACTCCCATCATTCCCTGATGAAGTGAAAAGTATAGACTTTGCAAAACACACCAGAGTGAGAGCCCTGACACCACCCCTTACTGGCTTTGTGACTTTGGGCAAGTTACTTAATTTCTCTGAACCACAGTTTCCATAAAAGCTTTCTGGATGATACTGCTGAAAAATGAAGATAGAAAGGGAAAACCAAATATTGTGATTTATAGTTGTTAGAACATGTCTGAGGTCAGCACTAAAGATGGGATGGACATGGCCAGGACTCTCATATATGCTACCCTTCTCTTTCTCCATAACATCTGAAACAGTGTCTTCACATTTCCCTGAATCCCCTCCTCTTTCTCCATGTTCTGCTCCCTACAGTGAGGCATGAGAGTTGTTCAGAAGTCCAAAGCTGAGCACGTCACTTCCCTGCTGAACCCATTTATGGGCTGCCCACTGTCCTTCAGCTATATTACTGATCATTAGTATGGCCTCAAGGCTCTGACTGGTCTAGTTTCCACCTCTCTCACCTGCCCCTTCTATGTTCCTCTGCCCTGTGCTTTCTAGGTCACAGACATGCACATTCTTGTCCGTCTGAGAAACTACATGATGTGTTATTCTCCTGGAATGGTTAACCCTCTTGAACCTTCCAAGGCCAAGTGGACTCCTATTCATCCTGCAGAACCCAGCTCAAAAGCCACTTTCTCTTCTAGAATAGACAAACTGATCAGGAAAAAATATCAGAACTGTGGTCACCTATTGGGTGCAGTGGGGGCAGGGTTTGACTGGGAATGGGAATGAGAGGTCTTCCTGACCTGCCTTTATATTATTCAGGGGTTTGGGTTGCACAGGTGTATGGAATTGTTGAACTCATGGAATTGAAAGCTTAGGATATGTGTATTTCTTTATATGCAAATTTCACCTCAAAAGAAAAGAGTACACAGAGCCTGCATTATTGATATGCATAGTGCAGTACTGGGGGAAAGGGAAGTGTACTAATGTCTGAAATTTCCTTTGCAATGAACAAAAAGTCAAGACGGATTGAGAGACTGATGGGAAATAGGTGATAAAGTAAAAATGTTAACAGTAAAATTTAGGTGATGAGTAGCAGATGGGTGTTTACTTAAAAAAACAAAAAAACAAAAAACTACTAATTTTGATGAATGCTTGAGGATATCAAAGAAAACATTCCTGTCTTCCTCTATCCCCATTTGAGAGTATTGTGTTAGATCCTAACAGTATCACCTTCATGAATCACAGTGCATCTTCCTGAACACAGATAACAGCTCCATGAATTACAATAATTAGGCTATAGGTTGAGTAATTAATAGTGAGATTATTCAATGTCTAGTATCCTTCTCTAGACTGTAAGCCCCATGGAGGCAGGTGCCATATCTCTGTTGTTTCCTGCTGTATCTCTAAGATCTAGTAGTTGCTCAGTAAATATTTGTTTGGTAAGTATACCTGCCTCTCTAAAATCCATCCTCCATCTTGCTGATAGACATGATGCCTGTTTTCAAGGTTCATCTCTTGTGCCTTTTTACATCAATGGTGAGAGTAGCAAGATCTTCATTTCCATCAACCTTGATGGGTACAGGGGGAAAGAAGCCACATTTATCCCAAATGCATTTCTTCTCCAGGTAGGCTACTGGTGATTTTAGTTATACCCACATCCAATGTGCTTCTCTAACTCTGAAGGTTTTCAGCTTCCCTATAACTCCAGCTTGGGCTGGACATGACCTGGAGTTTCTCATTGTCTCCACAGTTGTGCTCATACAAAAAATGGCTAGCCCAGCATTTTGTGTTGTGTATGCATCACTACACTCCAAAACTCCCATCCTCATAGGAAGATGTGTGATGGGAGGAAAAAAAACCCCTTAAATAATGCCTGACACCGAAAACATGGCTTGTCTTATTTTCTCCCTCTCATTCATCAAAATCGTAATAAGACAAAGGTATGCAAAATAGTTGCAGAGTAATACTTAGCCAAACTAGAAAAACTCGATTTTGACAGGTTTTACAATCTTCAGGCTGACAGGTGACTTTGTCTTTCATTGATGTGTAAGAAAGAGAAAATGAAATGACTAAACTTGTCTGGGAGAGGAAATTTAAATGTGCAACAGCTGTTTGAAATGGGTTTACCATTGTACTGAGTGGATAGCAGTCTGCTTTCTCCATTTCAAACTATGCCCCAGATACTTAAGCAGTTTGTGGATATAATAAACCACTAAGACAACAGAGCATTAACAGAATGGGAATAGCACAGTTTTGGTGTTACAAGACCTGAGTGTTCATCCTGGTTTTGGCACTAAATTGTCTAGCATAATTACTTTCACCTTTGTGGAACTTTTTTTTTTTTAAAGAATTTACTTACTCATTCATTCATTGAGAGAGAGAGAGAGAGAGAGAGAGAGAGAATGCATGCACACAGGGAAATGGAAAGAGGGGGAGGGAGAGCAAAAGGGAGAGAATCTCATGTAGACTCTGCATTGAGCGTGGGACCAACATGGGGCTCAATCCTAGGACCCTGAGATCAAGACTTGAGCTGAAACCAAGAGTCAGAGGCTTCACTGACTGAGCTATCCCAGGTTTGTGGATCTTAACTTTAAAAGCAGGGAGTTGGATTAGACCATTGCTTCTCAAAGTTTAATGCACATTATCTGGAGATAGTATAAAATGCAGATTGTGATTCAGAGGGTCTGGAATGTGGCCTAAAAGTCTGCATTTGTAATGAGCTCTCAAGTGATACCGATACAGCTGGTCCACGGACCTGTACTTTCAGTAGCAATGGATTAGAAGATCTCTCTAAGGGAATTTCCAGTTAAATACAATTTATGTATTAACAGTTCTAGAGTTGCTCATAAGAAAAGCAGGGGCTTTTGGATGGCTCATTCAGCTGGGAAGCTAATTCTTGATTTGAGCTCTGGTCATGACCTCAGGATCCTGGGATCAAGCCTCACGATGGACCCCTCACTCACCATGGAATCTGCTTGAGATTATCTCTCTCTGCTCCCCACCCCCCAACTCAGAGAGAGCGAGTTCACTCTCTTTTTTTCCTCTAAAATAAATAAACCTTTACAAGAAAAAAGAAAGGCAAACATTATCCTTTCTGCTCTTAGTGAATGAATGAGGTACTGTAGCTTAGTACTGTTCAAAACCTACCAAACAAAAAATTTCAAGCAACCAGAGCTAATGGCCTTCGCTCTGGAAGAACAGATATCCAACAGTTCTCTCATAAGAGCTAACAAAGCAGTGTGTACCAAATGTGTGAACCAAGCAATGCACAAGCAGTGTTGTGAATTTATAAAGCACATCACAGTTTGGCCTAGCAGCCCTCAGCTGCTGAATTAGAGAAGCTGATCCCTGAAATAGCAACCTACTTTGTTTGATACAGTGGACCCCAATCCTGGTGCTGTACAAGGTCACTGGAGGAACATATGAAATAGAGATCCCATAGCTCACACTCCGGACCCAAGAATTTCAGTAGCTTTAGTTTGGGCCAGCCATGTTTGGGAACTACTGTTATAACCATATGATGGGGGAACAGAGCAATGACTTTGGGCCACAAAAGAAATTTTGATTCAATTCCTGATGGAGAGACAGTAAAGAAGAGCAGCTCCACAAGCCAGCTTCTCCGGAATCCCAGTGGCATCTTCTCTTGGCAATGAAGGTGTACAAGTCACAAGAGAATCACTGTTTTAGAAAAGCAACCTCAGAATAGAATGGTAAAACTTTAAGGACCCCTGAAAGTTGCAATGAGAAATTTTCACTGTAGTTCATATCCTTCCTTCCTTCCTTCCTTCCTTCCTTCCTGCCTTCCTTCCTTCCTTCCTACCTTCCTTCCTTCCTTCATTCCTTCCCTCCCTCCCTCCCTTCCTTCTTTTTTCTTTCTTCTTTTTTTTTGTCCATAGTAATGCATCAGAAGAACTGGGATAAATGCTGAATCCACTATTTATTAACCAAACGGTTTTTAGTAAATTATCGTAACATTACACAGGTTAAGCCATGTAGTAGTTATCTATTGCTACATAAGAAATGACCGCCAAACTCAGCAACTTAAAATAACTAATACCTACTACCTCCCAGTTTCTGTGGATCAGAAATCCAAGTGCAACTTTAACAGGTACTTCTGGCTCAAGGTCTTTCCTGAGTTGGTGTTCAAGTTGTCTGCTGTGACTATGGTTGCATCTGAAGACTCAGTGGGGTGGAATCCAATACCAAGTTCACTCATGTGATTGTTGGAAGACTAATTTTCTCATAGGATTTTGGAGTAAGGGTCTCAGTTCCCTGAAGGCCGTTGGCTGAAGAGCTCCCTCAGTTCCTTGCCCAGTGGATCTCTGCACAGAACCACCCCCAAAGTGGCAGCTGGCTTCCTACAGAGCAGGTTAATGCAAGAGGGAGAGAAGGCACCCAAATGGAAGCTATAGTCTTTTTATGACCTAATATTGAAAGTTATATCCTAATGCTTTGTCATATTCTTTCATTGAAAGCCAGTCACTAGACTCAGCCTACATTCAAAGGAAGGGATTTTTACATGAATACATTAACGGGAGGCAAGAATCATCGGGAATATCTCAGAGGCTGCCAATCATAAACTCCAATGTCACTCCACAATGCCTTTGTGAAAGCCCTCCAACTAATGGAAATGAAAGGGAACTTATAGACATTACATCAATATATATGTATAAGAGTATAATAATTTATTTCAAGGAGTCCAGTGAAAACTCTCTGGCTAATTTTACTCAGCTTTGCCAAGTGTTCTGAGCCTTTCAGTTAATGAAGGTTCTTTAATTCTTGCAAGGTTCCAAACTACCCTCTCTACACTTTTCCAAAGATTTTTCTCACCATCTGATACTTCAAGAGAAATAAATGATTTAATTTCCTTTACAACATGAATTGCCACTGACAACAATCTTTAATCATTAAAGAGTTAACAGTGTACTTTGAATTGCTTTACCCAGATAAAAAATTCATTCCCTAAGTAAATGAATTAGCCACATAATTGACAGTCAATTCCAGTAATAAAACACTAATTAAGTGATTCTTCTAAGTAAAAAGTACAATGTGATGAATTTGCTAAACAATGGCCTAACTAATAAATTTTCATGCTAAATAAATGGCTTGAATGGTGACTAAACACTCACCATGTCTAGGGTCAGTCAAAAAAGCAACTATGCTTTTAGGAAACAATGACAGAAGTGACCAGCTTCTGTCAGCTAGGTACCAGCTAACGTCCTTAACAGCACTACACTGGGCTCCTTGCCAAGCAGGGATGAAGTGAATAAGCGTGAATGGGATAGATGTACTAGATTCGGGGGTCGGGGACAGGGAAGTCACTATGGGTATAGAATAGGTGAGTAGCCTAAGTGAGAACTTGGGATAGTCTAGTATAGTCAGATTGGAGTCATAGCACAACCCAGTATTGGGCAAGCAGAGGCAGGATTCAATGTTAGACCTTACTAGGCTAAGGTCAGAATCAGCACCAAGGAGAGATCCTGGGAGCAGTGGCTTCAGGAGAGATTTCTATAGATGGATATATCTTTTGTCATGGACAAGGAAGCTGAAGGTTACAAAGTTTGCTCTGGTGTGGTACATAGACAATGAATTCTGGAACACTGAAAAGAAATAAAAAAAAATAAATAAAAATTAAAAAAAAAACCCGTTTGCTCTAAGCTTCAGAAGGCTAGCATGGCAGTGGGACTCAGTCATCATAGGTATAAGAGTATGTGTTGTCCTTTAGAAGCATCTTGGGTTAATCCCATTTACAATGGTGCTTTCTGGAAGGATTTAGACTCAGAGATGTCCAGGCTTCCCTTGGGCTCCACTCAATTGGATTTTCAAATCCTATAAAATAAAGAATAGTGCAGACTTTTCATCATTAAATCCTTGTTCTCTAGACCCTTGAGCTGGAACAGGGCCTTGGTTTCCTTGCTTTTCCTTGAGCATATCAGGCACCTTGGGGGCCTCTAGTAGGAATATCCTTTCCTGATTTTCCCAGACATTGGGAAGATCCATAATGAAATAAAGTTGGAGAAGGGCATGCTGTGACTGGGGCGGGGAAAGAAAAATATTAGAAGCACAAAGCCCTCTGGAAGAGAAAGAGCAGGTCATGAGATGAGGGGCAGCAGGGGCTGCATAGTAGTTCTGAAGAGTGCTCCTTCTCTTTTCCAGGACTGCACTGAATGATGGAGTCCAAGGAAGCCAGTATTTGGTGATGAAGACTTTTAAATTAATTATGAAGATGAAGACACCAAGATTAGAGCTTCTAAGAAATGGAATTGCCAAGTGTACCCTATATGTCTTTCTCAGACTAGTACAGTGGTCTCCCCTCTGGTTTCCCCACACCCACCATTGGATCAAAACCTGAGTAATCTTAGTCACCTCTATGTTTAACGGTTCTTGTTTTTCCAGCAACACACAAGAACAATTGGTCGAATACAGAATAGTTAAAAGTGAATCACTGTGATCCATCTTGATCACAAAATAGTGATTCATTCAATAAATACTGATCAAGAATATATCATCTGGGAGCACCTGGGTGGCTCAGTGGGTTAAAGCCTCTGCCTTTGGCTCAGGTCATGATCTCAAGGTCCTGGGATCGAGCCCTGCATTGGGCTCTCTGCTCAGGTGGGGAGCCTGCTTCCTCCTCTCTTTCTGCCTGCTTCTCTGCCTACTTGTGACCTCTGTCTGTCAAATAAATAAATAATATCTTAAAAAAAGAATATATCACCTGCTAAGTACTAGTCTCCAGGGGTACAGTGGTAGCAAAAACAGGTGCCATCTCTGCACTTGGGAGCTTATAGCCTAGTGAAGAAGGCAGACTTGAACCAAAGAACTCTTCAATGAATAAACATTTGTGTACATGATACTTGTGATACATTCTGGGAAGGACTAGAACACAGTGCTAGTAGAAAAAAGATGGCCACTGTTTAGATAGGTGATTGGGAAGCCCTCCTAAGTTGACAGTTCATCACAGATCTGAAGGATAAATAGGGACCAAACAATGAATGACAGTAAGAATATTCTGGGAAGAGGGAATAGAATTATGAAAGTCATGATGTTGGAAAATACTTAGTGTTTTCAACGCATAGAAAGAAAATCAATATAATTGGATTATAGTGAGAAATCCAGACAGTGGCCAAAGATGAGACCAAAGATATAGACAGGAATAAGATTATTCTGAACCTTGTAGCCTATGAGATATATTTTAGCTTCATCCTGGGAACAATGGGAAGCCAGTGTCAGGCTTTAGCTGAGCAGTGGCATGATGAAATTTGCATTTTTAAATTGCAGAACAGGCTAGGCAAGTAGCTATTTTACAAGTAAAGCATAATAATGTTATTGAATTATTAGGCAATCCTCTGCTGATGATAAATTTGAAAGGAAAGTGATAGGACAAAATAAGAAGGGTTAATGATGAGAGGGGCCCAGGGACAATTTGCGAGTGCATACATTTGCTAGAACATAGCTGGCTGAAGAACAGTGGAGGACCACATAGGTCTTCACTATAGCAGCAGCAGAAGTGACTCTGTTAGTCTGGAATGACTCTCCTACTTTCTGAGCCTCTGTCTCATCTGTAGATCTGAGGGAATTTCATCCTATCTAGATCAAAGACCCTGAAGATGAAAGGGGGTTTCACCTTGGAAAAACTGAACTGACCCAATGAAATAGCTGAATAAGGATACTCATTTAAAAAACCAAACATGTCCAAGTATTTCAGGGCATCAAACTGTCAAAATATTGACAGATCAAGAAAATATGGAGCAAGGAAGAACTTCCTTCCAATCAGTACTTCCGGATTTAACAACAGTCCCAGGAATGGAATGTCAGAGTATCCGTTCTCTTACCATCTGCTTCACTACAATGAGTTGGTTACACTAGTTGGGCTGTAGTGACTATTAATGCTGTAATCAGTTATGTGTGTTTATGTGAGTGTGGGTATGGATGTGGATGTAAAATAAAATTTCAATGGGCACCACTATTGTGTGCTGTCATTTTCCTTGAATCTGATATATGCAGAGACAATACTTATTTTTTTACTGGCCTTATTAACTACCACTCCAGTAACATTCTCCTCATTGTTGCTAGGATGATCTTTCTAAAATTAGACTCAGCCCTGCCCCTCCTCTTCTTAAGATCTGTGTTAGCTCCTTGCTGAGAACATAATAAATTTTCAACTTGCAGGTTTTCAAGATCCTTTAAGACATAGTTCTTGATTACCCTTCCAAGTTAGTCTCCCACCACTTAACCTCATGGAACTAAGACTCTAAAAGATCAGAACCCTCCTAATTACAAGTCCAAAAGAAGGGACTTCCTGAGAAAAGGGTGAGGGTTGGCTTGACTTCAAGGACAATCAGCACCTTGAACAAAGACCCTAAGTTCTATCTCTGCTCTTCACATTTTCTCTCAGGCCCTATGGAGAAGTTAACATAACTGATGTGTTTTAGATGCTGTATTTTAGGGAATATATTTACACTTACAAGGAGCTATATAAGACAGCAAAGCTCTTTCTAGATTTTGAAAATCTTCAGAGATGCTGCTAGACCATGTGCTAGTAATGGAAGAGTTATCAATCTAACCAAGGTAGAAACCATAGATCTAGAAAATATTCCTATTATTCTTGATTATACCTCTGTGCCCTTGTACAGAAGAGTGAGGTGGTTTATCTCCAAGATGACCACCAATGATTCCTGCCCTTCCTGTAGACATATGCCATCTTGAGAGGTAGAGTCTGTTTCTCCACTCAGGCTGGCTGGTGACTGGTTTTAATAATGGTAAGCCACAGAAGTGTTGTTAGCCAGTTCTGGCCAGCAGAAGTGGTGCCTAGTTTTTAAGAGGCTGGCATTCCTCCTTGGCTTTCCTGGAACACTCACTCTGGGGGCACCAACCATCATGCAAGGAGTCTGACTGCCCTAAGTCTGCCATACAAGAAGGGAGCCTAAGTTAGACGCACAGGGAAAGAGCAATGCCAGCTAGCCTCAGATGTTCTAATCATTTCAACCCAGGGGTCAGATGTGCAAATAAAAGGGCTATTTGGGCATTCTATCCCTAGCAGATGCCACTTGAGGAAGAACTGGGGCCCCAGACATATGAACCTCAGATAACTCTCCCAGTCAGTTCCAGTCATTAAAATCATTCCAGCTGTCTCCTCATTTTCACACAGACACAAGATATCCCTGCTCTGCCTTGCCCAAACTCCTGGCCCATGGAATCGCGAGCAGAGTACAATGATTGTTGATGTAAGCCATTAAACGTTGACATGGCACATTATAACAAGCCAAAGAACAATGACACATTTCTCCCTTTCTGTCTTGACAAACTCATACCACTCATCCTTTAAAATTCAACTCCTCCATGTTTTCCTTGATAAGCTGATACAGCCCCAGAAGCCTAGTTCCACTTCCTACTGATATTCTCTGAACTCACTTTGCTTCTTCTCACCTAGTAAACCAACATGGTACAAATCCCTTCTTTCCACCTAGTAAGTGAGTTTCAATAACTAAAGGAACAGCTCATCTCCCCCAAAACAAGGGGTGTAAAGAAGCCACCTCTTCATGACCAGAGAAATTGGATCAATGTAATAGGTGCCCATTGTCTCCCAAAACCTTCCCAGGCAACTGATGTTCCCATGGCTGCTTGTGAGGCTATCCAGCCCGTGGAGAACCACAGTCTGTTGCTACTTCTGCTTCCTGTATTTACTACTGTTTTTGGCTTCTTTTGCTGGCAGAACAGAACACAGTCCATCTGACTTTTGCCCATATTTGTGTGTGTTCTGAAGACTACCAACGGGTCTTCTTTCTTTTTCTTATGCTTGGAGGAATGATTGTATCACATTCCCAGACCAGCCAATAGTTGACCACTTGAGGATATTTTGAGTAGCAGCTCCAACTTTTATAGGAGCCATGAAAAGGGGCTTGTACAATTCCTTTGGTGTTGGCAGACTAGGGATTGGTGGCAGGGGGTGGGAGACATGTTAAGATCTGGATATCAACTGATTGGCAAAAAAAAAATCTTTGATTCCTTTGTCTGCATATACTCAATTCTGAATGCAGAAAACAAGACAATAGTGTATAGTGTCTGAACCAAGGTTTCTAAATATTACTATTTATTCTGACTTAGTATATAGGATTGCTTTGTCTGAGTCCTGTCTGTCTACACATCTGTCCAGTCATTCATCCATTCAACTAAATAAGCATTTTTTTTTTTGGTATCAGTTCTCACACACCATGCTATGTGCTAGGGATACAGTTATGTGCAAAACATTAATGGTCCTCCCATCGTGGAACCTGGCATCTATCAGAAGGGTTGGACCTTAAACAAACACATTTGGAAGATGAAGTCAGTGGTGAGAAGAAAAGGAGAACAAAATTCTATGAAGCACTGAATAAAAGAGTCCAATCTGGTCTAGGGAGAAAAGGGCTAGGAATGGAGGAAATCTGTGAGCTGAGATCTAAAGGAGTCAGTTAGGAAAAGAGTATGGGTATAGCTAGATAAGGAGTTTGGAAAACATTTCTGTTAAGTGCTAGAGAGTAAATAATTTAGGCTTTGTGGACTAGATGGTCTCTGTATCCATAACTAAACTCTACTGATACAGCACAAAGGCAGCTATATATAGACAGTTTGTAAACAAATAAGCATAGATATGTTCCATAAAGCTTTATTTACCAAAACAGAGAGTGGGCTGCATGTGGCCTATGGGCTGTAGTTTGTGCACCCTGCATGAGACAGAGCAATCGCATGGACAGAGGCCCTGTGGTAGAAGGGGTATGTATAGAAAAGGTGAAGCACTGAGAGAAGGTAATATGACTGGAGCTCATAGAGAAGGAGGCAGTAATATGTGAGAGCTTGGGAGAGGTGGACAGGGCAAGACCTGTATGTAAGGTAAGGATGAGAACTTTGGTTTGTAGCTTAAAATAATCAGAAGCTGTAGAATTGTTTTAAGCCAGAGAAGGATGAGTCACCATATTCCAATTTGCATCTGCTCAGTTGTTAAGGAGAACATGGATGAATATGATGATTATTTAGGGTCTGTGGATCTTATTGAAGTAAGAGATGGTGGTAACTGGGACAAAGGTGGAGGGAGTGGGTGTGGATGGACTCTAGCTATATGGAAGACTTAGAATAATCAAAACATGGTGTAGAACTGGTTGTTGAGGGTAAGGGAAAGGAACTCATCGAGATGAGTCCGTACTGTATCTCTGCTGAATGTATCCTTAATGTTACACCGAATGCATCCCCTCTTGATTTGGTGCTAAGGAACTGAAACCTTTTCATTTCCAGCCTCCACGTAATTAGGAAGTCAATTTGCATGGTTGGTGAGGTGAAAAGTAAATCATTTAAAGAGAGACGAAGCACATGGCTAATGGGCCAGGATGGCTTCCCTTCACCAGACACCACTCTCCTTGCAGCTTCCCACACATCTCTCTACCAGAAGAATCATGCCAGATCACTGCTGTTTACCTCCCCTGTGGGCTTTCTAAGGGGAGAACTGCCTTTAATGTCACCAACACTTCATATTCTGGTTGGGGGATCTCCTCACTTGAAATCTGTACACCCTAGAGGTAGGTATGGGTGAGAGATATATTCGATGTAGTGGGTAGTTCTCTCAGTTGAGTCAGAAATATCTCACTTAAAGTCAGCCTGAATAACTAAACCTCATGACACCGTCCTCCAGAAATACCTAGGGCACCATACAGAGAATGATGAGGATGGTAATGATGGGGACAGATAGACTTTGCCTGTCCTTGGCCCTGATCTTTTCTTCCACTTCCTCAAATGCTACTTCTTTTTTTATACAATTTTTATTATGTTATGTTAGTCACCATATAGTGCATCATTAGTTTTTGATGTAGCGTTCCATGATTCATTGTTTGCATGTAACACCCAGTGCTCCATGCAGTACATGCCCTCCTTAATACCCATCACTGGGCTCACCCATCCCCTCACCAATCCCCCCCCAAAATCCTCAGTTTGATTCCCAGAGTCTATAGTCTCTCATGGCTCATCTCCCCCTCTGAATCTCCCCTCCTTCATTTTTCCCTTCCTTCTCTTAATGTCCTCCATGCTATTCCATATGTTCCCCGTATAAGTGAAACCATATGATAATTGTCTCTCTCTGTCTGACTTATTTCACTTAGCATAATGCTATTTCTTAAAGATGTTCCCTTTCCAAACCTCTACTTCCTGTTTATACCACATACCTACTGTCCATCTCTGTGGCAAAAATTTTAGGTGGGCTCCTTGTACTGTGTGAGGGCCCCAACCCTACAACTACCCCTTCATCGACTTTCCAAGATATATAGATCCACTCCCAACCCACTAACATATATCAGACTTCAGATTCTTTGAATTTCTAATCTGAATCAGAAAATTCTACTTTGAATACTGCAACTCTATCATAATCCAGGCTAAGTAGAGAGCCATGCAGCCACCTAATCCATTAAATTCTACACACACTCTGAGTTCCATCTCAGAGTCCAGGTAGATGACCAGAAGTTTCTGCATTTGGATCACATTCACACAGTCCCCTTTATAATCCCGTGTTTTGCCCTCAGTTGTGACTGCTTTTCTATGGGGACTCCTAATATATGAGTCCTGGTTCAACATTCTGGCTCTTCCACTACCTTGCTAAGTGACCTAAGGCAATGTGTTTCATCTCAATGGGCCTCAGTTTCCTTATTCATGGCAAAGTGTTCAATCACCTTGTGTATACAATGCAACAACTATTTATATCTCTAGGCTGCACTCTTCCACTGAGCTCCAGGCCCACAGATTCAGCTGCCAATGTGACATCCCTTCAATGACTCAACAGCACCTCCAACCTAACCCTTGTAGATGTAAACTCCCCCTCTACTGCTCCAAATCTGGCCTCTTCCTGTGCTCATGATCTCATTTAATGTCATCACCACCCACTTAGGCTGAGTATGAGCAGAAAAGAGAAGATTCTGGACTAAGCTCTGGGATGCTTCAATGGTTAGAAGTTGGAAAAAAGAGGAGGCATGGATAACAAAGAAGGAGGAGAAATGGCTGAGAGGAAGGAGAAATACCAGAAAAAGAAAAGTCAAGCAAAGAAAATGTTTCAATAAAGACGGGGTGCTGACGGGTCAATCACATAAACCCAGATTCAAACCCAGATTAGACCTCTTGGTAGCTAGGTGCCCTCGAGCAAGTTAGTTAAGTTCTGGGCGCCTCAGTTTCCCTAAAGTGCCTCATAGAGTTGTTAAGAATATGAAATGAGGCATGTAAAGGGCTTTGTTCAGTAAGTACACATAAAATGTTAGCTAGGAGAATTATTATTTATGCTTTCAACTCATCAAGGCTGTAGCACTGAGCTGAGGGAAAACGAAACAAAAAAACCCAGTCTCGAAGCTTGGTTTATTCTGCTACCTAGCAACTATTTACATTTTCAACTTCACTTCTTTATCCCTGAGTACTTTAACAAGCACTTTCTAAGTGCCCTGTTGTAATTCAGGACTACCTAAGAGATACAGAGAACAATCTCTTTTCTTCTCAAGATGTAGTGGACTAGCATAAATTGCCAAAAGCAACTTTAGCTTTGTAGATTTACTGAGGTCTCTGTGAGAAGGAACAGCTGGGCTAGCTCACGATGAAATTAAAGGTCTATAACTGATGAAATGCTGTTCCTACTTATCTACAATGGAAAGCTAAATCTATACAAATGAAAGGAAATAGTAGGCCAGGTTTCAACCACATCCAGAGGCTCCTAACACTGGGATCACTCTAATTTCCAAATAGGTTGCCCCTCCTGTAAAGTGAATTGAAGTAGGAAACAAATTGAAGACTCTTCTCAGCAGGTTCCAGCCATATCTCTGGCCATACGCTCTCAGCACAAAACACCCTGTACTCTAAGCCCCCTTTTCTGAGCCCACCACGATCTCTTTCCAAGCTTTTGTCCCTTCCACCAGGCACAATCTTCCTCTTCCACCTTTCTCAAGTTAAAATCTATTCTCTCACATCATACTGTCTAAGGCAGAATCAATCACTTATTGAGCCTATGATGAGTGTTCCTAGGCCACTAAGTACATCTTTTCTCTATCACTTATCATATTTATTGAAATTAATCCACTTACAAGTCTCCTCTTGGAGGACAATAATATCCTTGAAGGCAGAGACCATGCCTTATTTATCTCTACGACCCACACAGCACTTGGCATACAGTTGGTATTCAATGAATATTTAAAGAAACACCTCAGTTCCCATAACCAGGAGATGAAAAGCATAATTCAATTTGAGAAGATTCTGTTTGTGCAGAAATTGGATTGGGGAGTCTGCAGAAAATGTCTACAGAAGACAAACCATTACTGACCATATTTCATTCATCCAAAGGAGGCTGTGGGACATGGACAAGAGTGATCGCAACTCCCACTTCTAGCCCAGGTTCTTTTGCTGGTGACTCAATGAGTGACCTTGAGGGAACTCTCTGGGACTCAATTCTTCATCTTTAAGATGGGAAGTTTAGATCAGAGGGTGTCTAAGGTAATTTTTAGTTCTGATGGTTTATTATGTCCCTTTTTGAGTCTAATGTTCTTCTCTGAAACTTGTGTTAGTTTAACTCAGTGTTTGTAATAGACAGTTTGTCTACTTTTTCAAGGCCACTTAAATTTCCATTTCACACTTCCAGGGAATAAATAATTCCATTCAACTCTGGGTTGCCAGGAATTAAATAAGTGTGTCCTTTAATCTGTCAGCCAAGTGGATGATTACAAAATATTCAATAATCCCTGTAAAATATTCAATAAAACTGGAAGTGGCAAGCTTGTAACATTCAATTCCTCTCCTGGATTCAATTTAATCTTGGAGCAACCAGAAAATATAATTGTCCTTGCAAACAGAATTTCATGCATTTTTTTTTTTATTTCTCTTCATGATGTTCTGTTGAGCTCTTGGTTTCACTGTGGGACTCATGATTGCTTTTCCTTGTACATTTCCACTCCTTCCATTCTCTTAGGTTGTTTGCTATTCAGACAAAATGAGAGAAAGCTCCAGAGATTGTTGAGAAAGAATGCCTACAAATGGGGCACAGCTATGAATGGGTTTTAGCAACCTTAAGGCCCAGTACCTCCAAGTGGTAATGCCTTCTTGGTGCCTCCACCCTGGGAAATGGGGGGCTTGCCTGTCTCCCCCAGTGTGCTGTAACTTTCCTATTATCAGAGACAACTTGGCACATAAAGAACAAGGCCTTTGGGATTTGACAGTGCCAGGCTTTGCCTGGAGCCAGTGACTCAAATTCGAGTGTGGATTGGCATCATTTGTAAGGCTTGTTAAAAACAGTGATGGCTAGGCCCCACCCCAGAGCTTTGGGCTCAGTAGATCTGGGGTGGGGACCAAGAAGTTGCTTCCAAAGAGTTCCCATGTGATGCTGATGCTTCTCATTTGGGGACCACACTCTGAGAACCACACAATGACTCAGTACTCAGTATCTGGGGACTTCAGTTTCTTTCTCTATAAAATGGGAAGAGTAACTCCTGTGATTTAGTGGCAGGGTCTTGGCTGTAGGCATGTCAGATCCTGGTTTCAGTTCCAGCTCTGCTACATCAAGCTATGAGCCTTAGGCAAGTTCCTACAGCTTAAACCTCGGTTTCCTCACTTGTAAATCATCAGAGACAATCATAACACTTACTTAATCTTCCCAACAAGATAATGCCTATAAAACACTCAGTTGAAAATAGGCATATAATTAATGTTCGATAGAGGATAGCTGGTATTAATAATAATAATAATAATCTAATAATTAGTGCATTTTGAGGCTCCAAACTGGGAGGATTAAGTGGACTTACTGACTAACACAACAAGAAATAAAAAATACCTCAGTAGGCTGGGATACCAGGGTCAAATCTAATGAGAAGATAAAGCACAGTGGAAAATCCTTTGTCTGGGCCCCCAAGATCATCTTTACTTGGGATGAATGAAGTAGCCTTAGTTGGAAGTCACGAGCTCTGCGCTAGGCAGATATGAGATGGGCATCTGGAGGTTCACTCAAATGTGAGCAGTGTATTCTGAACTCAGATTTGGAATCCAGAGTGAGGGTGATGGCAGCTCTCTAAACTTCCAATGACTAAACCTAAACCTAATGCAGAGAATCACAGTCATCTTGGAGACCATGCACTCCATGGACATGGGCCAAATGGAGACAGAGGTGCCAATCGAGATTTTTGAGGAGACCAGAAAACAGAAATGTATCCCAAAAGAGGCTGATGGCTGATGTGGGCTGCTCAGCCCGAGGAAGGAGTTGAAGGGCATGCACATGGTCACAGTCCGACAGCATGCAATGGGAGGTGGGTACTACAGGAAGAGAAAGACTGACTTCACTACCTTATATGAGATTGGAGAGCAGACAAGAGCCAGCATATGGTGGCTGACCGATATGTACTTGCGAGCAAAAACAGGAATAAATGGATGGAAGTTACATTCAGCAGATTGCAGCTTAAAAGGAGAGAGAATTCACTACCAGAGGAATTCGAACCAGATGTGGGCTCAGAGCTAGAAGATCTTCATTTGAGTTCCAGCTCTGTCATTGATTCTCTGATTCATACATTCAAACAAATACTCAGTGGGTATCAGATAGGCCAGAGAGTTTGGGTAGTGGTCAGGGTACACACTGGCTGGCAGCCATGGAGAGTCTAGGAGTTCATGCTTAGGACTTTAGCCTTTCCCTCAGGGGCTACAAGGAGCCACTGAAGGGATTCAAGCAAAAGGAGGGAAGGTCAGGTTGGAGTACTACAAAGATGGGACAGCGGAAATGTATTTAACTTTATTGAATTTAGGATTCCTTATGACACCAGGATAGAAATTCCTACCTGGCTGCAATGCTTTGAGAAGTAGAGATAATGCAGCATCTAGCAAAATGACTGTCCCAGTAGGTGACAAACAGAGTGAAGGTGTCATTAGCAATCTTTAACATCATACATAATCAAGGGCCTAGTGTCCCAAGGGAGGGTCACAGTTAGACCAATTTTCCCAGAGACCCATTTCTCCAGCTGGCTCAACATCTCCTGACAGGGGGAAGGACTCTTCCTAAGGAGTTAAAGGCAACTTCAACCATTACACTTTTAAAGTCATGATCTGTATTCCCTATTTGAATCACCTTAGTTACATAACATGTCCCTAAAATAATCAGGTTAAAATTCTGCCTGGTCTGCTTCCTTCTGCCTGCCCCATCTCTGCCAAGGCATTCTGCAGGGTACCAAGCTTGGACATTCCCTGATGTACTCACAAGGACATCCTTTTAGGAGGTCTGTGAGCTGAAGGTCACGGAAGACTATCAGGTTTCAGGATCACCCCTCTTCATCAGCAGCATACATCTCTGAGGACACGGTAAGCTCTGAGGCTACCGGGTATATTTTTGGTTGCACGGGAGGTACAAAGTCAGGGGAAGAGTCCTGTGGCTCTTTTTGTAGGCTGTCATTGCAGCCATTGTTGGGCTCTGCAAAAATCTTTGTTGTTGGAGCACCTGTTCCTCTCATGAGCTTTGAGCTCTCAGTGCCTGGGGCAATCCCCTACTCTTCTATGTATCTGTCTAGAGCTTGGTCTAGATCAGAAATGCCTGAGGTTGGGGATATCTGGTCTACAGTCCCACCTCCTAGAAAGCTCCCAGTGGGATGATTCCCACAGATCCTGCCTGTTAGAGCACCCCCTGCACCCGCCCCACCCCAGGCAGTTGCCTTCCTGTGGGCTCTTCAGTGGACAGAGAAACCAAGAGGAGGTGCTGTCCTCCCAGCCGCCAGGGCAATTCTCCTTAATCTCCTTCCCCTCCTTCACTGTGCCTTGTGGTGGGCAGAAAGCTAAATGTTAGAGGAAAGACAAAGACAGTTTGTAGTCCAGACCTCACTATCGATTCATCATGTGCCTTGAGGAAGATTTTTCAATATCTCACAGCACCAGTTTCAACTGTAACATGGGTTTGATAATACACCACGGTAGAGGGCTCTGTGAGCTGGCTGGGCATGGGGAGAAGAGTGGTGCTCCCCCTTTCTCCTAGCTGTCAGCACTATCATTCATAGTCCAGGACAAGGAACACGGGTTCTGCAGTCAGATAACCCTATTTGGCTTCTAATCCCATCCCCAGTCTTTGTGGGTGCGAAGTTGGACTTATTTATTTCAGCTCTCTGAAACTCAGTTCCCTCATTTATGAAGTGGGAATATTATCTAATTTATAGGGTTCCTATGAGACCTAAGACTTAAGAGTGGGATTTATACAAGGCATATGGTCTAGAATATACTGGGCACCAATGAAAGTTACCTTCCTTTAGGCTTTTGCTACTAGAAAGCTCAGAACGAAATTGGAATTTGAAAGTTACCAGCCTGCATATTTAGATTACTTTTTAATATAATGCAATTACAATTTAATCCAACCTGATCTTGCTCTTGTCTTCATTTATGTGTTCCTGATCTTGATTCTTTATTTCTCTTATTACTGTTTTACTGTAGGCACTTTTACTGGCTATGTTCCCAAATTCTCTGCAGAGCTAGATGGATAGAATAAAACTGATGTCAGGAGAAACAGATCCTCAACATAACTCTGCAAATGCCTATGTGATTGGGGCACGGAGTCTCTCTGAACCTGTTTCCTTGTCTGTAGAATGGGGTTAGTAAAAAACCTACAAGCTATCTTATGATGCATGAATAAAGATTTGTGTCTCCAGCATTTTGCAAAAGGACCTTTGTAAATTATGAAAAACTTAGCAGAAACACTTCTTATATGCAAGACACTACTTTATACATGCCTCAGAAGGCAAACTGTGTATGTTCTGCTTGTAAGGGGCAAGGGTTTAATGATTTCCTTGGAACAGGTGACATCTAAGGAAGGACGAGGTAAAAATGACTGCATGAAGCCACCATATGCTTATTTCAGACCCCTGGCATTAGACATCTTGAGGCCAGGACCCCGTGGCTCCAAGGAGGCTCTCCAGCTAGACTCTTGTCTTTGTTTTAACCTGTTCTTGGAGGCCCGAGTGACACATATACCAGACCACCATCTTCAGTAACCGCCCCTCCCAGGCCCCAATAAAGGTAAGACTCCCTGCTTTTCTTTCTGAGTCTCCCAGACACTCTGTTCCTCCACTCTCTCTGCTTTCACCTCCTGCTGACTTGTGTTTGATTTCTCACCTGTGCACAGCTAGGGACTCTCATGACTGGTCCTGCAGGACTCCCTCTGGGTCCTTGGACCTGGCCCGCCAGCATCACTATCATAGAAATTCAACGGGGATTTATTTTAAAAGCACTTTGATCTGGACTGAAATGAACACGGACAAGATGACACCATGAACAAAAGAGATAAAAAAGAAGATGTAAGCACAGCTATAAAAAGACAGCATCAGAAGAAAGACCTGGAAAATTATCCCAGTGAGCGAAAGATTTCAGGGGAAAAAAAAAAATAACAATCAGGTACACAGGGCAATAAGATCAAAATGAGATTACTTAATAAAACCCAGCATTTCTTTAAACCAAAGACAATACACATTGTTTGTCCTTGAAATGTGGCATGCAATCCTTTCTCAAGAATGCCGCAGCCCTCTGAAGCCAGGCCCCGCGTTTACAGAACCCTGTCACCCTTGCAGCCCTGAGGTCATTGTTCCCATACAAAATCCAGAGGCTTGCCTGAATGGCTGCTGTACAACTTAGCAGTCATTTGGAATAGAAAGCCCCAGAGAACCAACGTATGTAGGGGGGAGGGGAGTTTAAATTAGGCAAAAGTCCACCTGTTCAATAATGAAATAATTGCTCAGGGCACATTCTTCTGTAATCTTTTCTGATGGGACATGTATTCTTGGGCTCTGCCTCTCTCAGTGCTTCCTCAACATTTGCAAATGATCTCAGGGCCTCCGAAAGCCGATGCAGAAGCCAGGCAGTCACTTTCCTAATGCCGCGAAAATAGATTCAATTTTACATACATCAGGGTGATTTCAGAAGCAATTTCTACATCTCTAGTGTAAGCATTACTTACATTTTTTCCCCTCAAATCTCATCCCAGCGGTTCCACAGGGCATTTTAAAAGGCACCTGATGCATTCCAGGGCATTAAAAAGAATCCCCAGAGCATGTTTGTGGCTATAGCCTGAGGACACCAGATGCATAGAGTCCTGAAATATTCAGGGATGCAAACAAATGCAAAATTTCTTAACAACTGAGTATAATGCCAGTTCAATTTTTTTCCCTGTCTTTCTAAAAGCAACATCATTAAAATGTATATACATGTATGTCTGTGTACATATGTCTTTGCCTGTGTACATACGGATATGTCTGTGTTTGTATGTATAAATCACACATGCATATCAATCATTTGGAAATATTGTCTCTCTTTACACTGAAGATGTCTAATTAGATTCTATTGGACAGCTTTCCTCTTCCTCTCCCGCTGGCT
This sequence comes from Taxidea taxus jeffersonii, assembly GCA_003697995.1. Lineage (NCBI taxonomy): Eukaryota > Metazoa > Chordata > Mammalia > Carnivora > Mustelidae > Taxidea > Taxidea taxus. Next base: position 55,652 of record ML102263.1, on the reverse strand, counting down.
AATCTACCTGGGTTGTGGGTGCTTTCTTCTAAGTTTTAGCCCATGGGGAAAACAGTGGTGATGTTTCCCCTTGAAATCCAAGAAACTGGTGTTATCCAGGTTTTCCCTTGAGATCAGAAAGATCAAGATCAAATACCTATAATTTTGAATCAAATACCTATAAATTTGTATCTATGACTATAATATTTTTGGCATTCAGTCTTCCCAGGGCATTTCTACAAATGGAAAAAAAGTATGCACAAGAATCTGGCCTATCCAGGAAAGGTTTTGGGTGAATGGGTATCACGTGGCCAGGATGTTCTAATAGCTAGACTCGCTATTGAACTTCCTGGCCCCTGGGCCAAAAGCAGGAGAATCCATGAGAGATTAAATCAGGCAGAGACCCTCAGGAAGCTCTGGACGAGCTTTTCCTTAAGGATACACCAAGCCCATTTCCCTGTCAACCCCCCCAACCCTGTCTTCTTCTCCTGGCCAATCTATGCCACTCTGCCCTTTTCCTGGTCCTGAGGGAAGGTATGAATCCCTGTGATTCATCTGTGTTGAGAAAGGAAAAAGCACTGCCTTCGTGGGTAGGCAGACTACAAACTTGCCCTGCTCTCTGAGGAAAACGGAAGTTAAATATTTGCTCATGAAATAATCAGTATGCGATGTTAGAATTTTGTCTTTAAAGCCATCACACAATCTTAAGAAGTGCGGAGACTCAGCATGGCCAACAACGGGCAATAGGATAGCGTCTGTATCCTGAAACAGCACGAAGGGGTTGGTATACGATGCCACTGAGGTCGCATTTTTGCTGACACATTAGCCCGAATGTGATCACGATGAACAAAATCAGATTAATCTGGACTGTGCCACATCCCATGGGACCACTGGCCTAGACTTTCAAAAGACGTCAGGACCCTGGAAGAAAAAATAAAGGCGGGTGGGCCGTTCTAGGTGGAAGGTGATAGAGATGATGACCAAATATAATGTGAGCCCCTTGACTGGACCCTGGACTAAAACAACAACCACAACCACAACGACTACCACAACAACAAACGCTTGGGGGCCCCTGAGGAAATTCAACTGTAGACCGGTATATCAGATACTGAAATAAGATTACATTTCTTGGGTGAGATAATTTTATAGTGGTTATGTTGAAGAGTTGGCCTAGTTCTTAGGAAGCACTTGCTGAATTCTCTGGAGATAAGTGTCATGATGTCTGCAAGCTACTTCTAAATGGCTCAGAAAATCATATATATATATGTATATATACATATATATATATAATGTCTATTATATGTAGAGAGATAAAGATAGATAGAGATATACGCACACACAAACACACATGGAGAGAGAGCACATGTGAATAATTGGTGAGTCTAGGGACAAGGTATACGAGTATTCATTTTACTATTTTTTCAACCTTTTTATAGGTTTAAAACTAATTTCTTTCCTAAGGCAGCATGTCAATATTTGAAAACAGCTATCGCTTCCCTCAGAGTTCAGGGTTCTTAACCAGTGTGCCTGTAGGAACTGTCTAAATGACTTTTACAAAATCCACATCCCACCTTACCCCTCATCTTCCTCCCCCTCTTCCCTCAGGAGATTTCGATTTAGTGGGTCAGGTGCACAGCCTACATATTTCTTTGAAAACTTTCTCAGATGGGTTCTGTGTTGGACCTGATGTTAGCAATCATGGGTCTGCATTAGCCTCAGAACCTAGATCCATCGGGAATTAGCTAAGTCACTCTGAGAAGGTCAGCCAAATGCATGGACCTTTGGATGCCTTAATCTACAAAATGGGGCCAATCATACAAAGTATCTTACAGGGTGTGGGAGGACAAAGATGGTCAATAAATATTTGTTTCTTTTTTTCTTCATTTTCTCACGGTCCCTCACCACCCCAAATTGACCCTATCTATGTCACTTTTACAAATTATGGTTTCTTCCATTCATCACTGATGCAGTGTGTGGAGGACACTTGTCTATGTTCATACTTTTTGGAGTTTCTGAATTCCCCAATCTGGAGAAGAGGCTATGGGATCTGGCATTTCTATTAAAACCAGGAAAAAGACTGGCTTAAAGAAAAATGAGAATGAAAGTTAGCTCTCTTGAGTCTGACCATCAAGGTAGCTTTGAATGTTGCCAGTCCTGAGGTTCTCCTCTGGACTAGGGTTAGCCCTGAAATCTTAGCCACTTCTATTGGCTTGGGATCCTGTATCCACTCTGCATGAGGGCTCAGGGGCTCCTGACTGAACACCACTTGGAACATTGGCTCTAGGTTGGACCTGGCCAGGCTTGGGAGGCCTGGCTTGCAGGTCTGGATGTGTTTTTCATCAGCCATGGGACATTGGAGAATTTGCTTCTCTGAGCCTTAGTTTCCTAAGCACTTGAAACACAGACCATTATAATCCATGAGGCACCTACCTTACATAGTTTATAGGAAACACTGTTTTGAAAACTGTAAGACACTCAATTCAGTGTGGCATGGTTTTCTCCTTATGGGCATAACCATGTCCTCTTTTTTTAGGAAAAAAAAAAAATGAAACCCAAAAACTGTTACTAGTTTTGTTAACAAGTAGTTAAGATGGCCTGCTCCCATTTCTATCTGCTTTGGAGGACAGTATTAAATCCTTCTTTTCCCTCAAGATGGGCTGCTTCAAGTCTCTGCTCGGGAGAACCTTCATCCTTGGAACATCCCAGGGAAGCATCCTGAGCCCATGCCCTCTAACATCTAACCACTGCAAGGGGTCCACAGCAGAGGTACTGGGGTCAAGCTGGACCATGGGCATTCCCTTACACTTAGTTGGCTCAACTTACTGAATCCATTAACGTCCTGAGAGCTAGAGGAGAAGGCTTCATCGTTGCGGCTGGTGCTGAGCTTGGTGGTGGGTTTGTCAGCTGAGGCCACGGGTCCCATCTCCCTCTGAGCTCCACTCTGTGTCTCCTTCTGCTTCTTGGCCAGCTTCCTTTGGGACATGTGCAAGGGGAAAAAATCACAGTCAGATGGTTTCAGTTGTATTAAAGGATTGGGAAGACCAGATGGCTCTTCTTCCCCACTCATCATCCTCAACCCCCGAACCTGTTTCATTCTCCAGAGACAGTCATGGTGGGTCTTCCAATGCCAAGGTGGAATAAGCCTAAGACCTCCTGAAGTCATTAATGGCTTTCCTTTACTCAGAAATAGGAGTCTTATCCTGGCTCATTTCCAACAACATGCATGTTCTTTACTTGAGCTTAAGATGGGAAATCAATGAGACTTGCATGATGCTTCCTTTGCTCTCCTTCCAAAGGAGGGAAGAGATCAGATGGATCTTTCTGTTCCTAGGGCTCTGAATGAGATTCACAATGGAGTATGACATTTCTCAGGGACTAAGGTTACAAAATAACACACCGAACAGTGGTAGACTGACATAGGGTCTGCTGGCTGGTGAAGGGTAAGGCTGGGGGCGGGAGTAGTCAGCCTTGTAGCTCAAGAGGAGAAAACTGAAAGCTGAGCTGGATGACTAACTATTCCCATAGGAATAAAAGATCCTCAGAACCAGATGGTATTTATAATAATACTGGCTTAAAGCAGTGGTTCCCAAACTCAGGTATAAATTAGAATCATTTCAAGAGCTGATAAAAGGACACAGAGGCCCCAGCTCATAAAGGCAGGGCAGAGGTGAGGCCTTTGTATGGTCACCAAGTCCCCTAGGTCATTCTGACATCATCCACTGGAGGTTAGAATCACTGATTTTGTCCAGGAAGACCTGGGTTCATATCCTATCTCTGCTGGTTGCATGACCCTAGCAAATTCTTTAATCTCTTCAAGTTCTGAACTCATCCTCTATGCACTGAGGGAAACAACTAGGCCAATGCCCTAGGGTCATGATGATTAAATGAGAGCAAGTGTGAAACACATTGAGCACGGTGCCAGGCACACAGAGAACATTCAACACATGGCAACTGCTATTCCTGTTTTTATGGCATCCCTACTGGTCCAACATCATTCCAGGAGACCCACCATGAGATCCCCAGATATCAAGTGGTAGAGATTTTGACACCCTCCACAGCAGCTGAAGGGTTAAAAAGCTCTTCATACGGATTTGAAATTTAACTCCCTTTAATCTTAACTGATTGTTCTGAGATCTTTAGAAATATAAGAACATGACTAACACCTCTTGCATGTAACAATTCTTCAAATATTTCTAAAAAACCAACAAGGTTCCTCTGAGATTTCCCCACATTTCTGATTCTAAATATAGTTATTTTGTTCCTGTGATGTGGAAGGTGATGGGCACATTAAATATCTTGGGGGTAAATTCTCCCAGGTCTGCTGCCCCATTTTGCACAGGTCTTGGCTTCAACTTCAAACCTGATCACTCCTACCTCAGCACAAAAACAACAGATCTCTCAGAGAAATCAAACTCAGCATCGTATAGAAAATAATTTTCCAAAATGGAGCCTGTCTGGTCACAAAATAGGCAGTTCAAGAGGTAATGATCTCCCCATCAGAGGAGGTATGATACAAAAGAATAATCCCAGACCTGGAAGTATTTTTGAATTAAATATTTTATTTATTTGACAGAGAGAGATACAGAGAGAGAGAGAGGGAAAATAAGCATAGGGAGTGGGAGAGGGAAAAGCAGACTTCTCACCAAGCAGGGAGCCCAGAACCCTGGGATCACGACTTGAGCTGAAGGCAGATGCTTAATGACTGAGCCATCCAGGGACCCCTAGACCTAGAAGTATGTTAGGGGAGTTCATCTAGGATCAGTTCTGGTTTATGATAGTAACCCCTTCATATGGTCCTTCCATCTAGATGCAGACTTCACAGAAAAATAACAGCACACTCAAGAGGGGATAACTTGGGGACAGTTTATGTGTAAAAGGACTACTGCCAAAAGTAAGAAGGGTGAAGGGGAATGCAAGGTCCACTGTAATGACAGGTGAGCTGTTGGCCACCATGTGTCCAGAGGGACAAGCAGAGGAAGCAATGACCAGAACCCCGAAGGAGAGAGTTGAAGACAAGAGAAGACCACCTGCCCAGAAGAAGCAACTCTCTCTCAAGGGATCCAGCCAATCCCCCCAGGGAGGGAACTAGGGGCATAAACACCATGACTACATCCTCCTCTCTCCCCCTGACCCCTAAACAGTGGCTCTCATTAGCTAAACCCAATTGGAAGCCAGGGCATGGAGTCCATGTCGATCTAGCATTGAAAGCAGACAGCAGAGTGGTGAGGCAGGAAGAGTGAAATCTGGATCCAGGAAATCCCCACCAACAAGAGAATTTTATCTTCCCAATTTGGGCCACAATTTGAAGACAAATGCAGCCTAAAATGGAATTCTTTCCTTCTTTCCTTCCTTCCTTCTTTCCTTTGTTCCCCCTCTCTCTCTCACACACTCTCTTTCTCTTTCTTTCTGTCTCCCATTGCCCTGAGGAAAGAAGGGCCCTCAAGAAAAGGAATGCATCATTTGATTAGGATGCTTTAGCTATAGGCACTGTGTTCCAGCTCAGACAGAAACAAGAAGGAGCAAAGCATTGTATCAGTTGGGCCTTTTCTCACTATCTTCAGGCAATCAGACTGGGTGCAGGGGGAACACCAGCGAAAGAAAAATGAGTGGGTCTACTATTGATGACATTTCAAAATTTTATTCATTTATTATCAAAAAGGAGTGTGTTTAAAAATGTATATGTGACCTTCTTAATCATAAATTTGAAAAGATATACAGCAGATTCATTGCCTCTCTCTGAGCTCTCCTCACATTGCCCCAGCAGGAAACAAAAGGAAATCCAGTAAGAAAGTTAACTTTCAAACTAGAAGTGAGTGTGTCCTAGAGGCTTTGATATTTCTGTAAGGGCAGAATTCCTACCAATCTCATTCCATTAAGGGTAAAATGATATGTAGAGAGTTGTCTTAGGCACAAATCACTTGTTTCCAAAGGAGTAATAATAATAATAAAGCAAAGGTCTTGTTGCATCTATGAAAAATGGCATTTTACAGAAATGTTTGGGTAGCTCTGAAAACCTGGATGAAAAATGAAAAATCAAGCTTCTCCAAAACATAGATATTTAAGAACTGGACAGCTAACCAAGTTGTAAAAACTGAGGAGGATGGCATGCTTAGTATTTAAGCCCGTGGCTGACAGTGTTTGAGGTGAAAATGATGCTCTGTGATAATTTAAAAATGTATAGACAGGTGTTTCGGCCACTGGCAAATACAGCTACAAAGCGGAAATAGAGGGAAAGGATGTAGAAGGAAATAAAACACAAAACCATAGTTTTGGAATCTGTATTCTATCAGAATTCAAAATTTAAGTATTTAAAAACCCTCTTGGCAATACAGGAAAAAATCACATTTATTCTTATAATCACGGAGCTTAACTGATCCCTCTCCCTTTTTTTCTTTAAAAGAGGGGAAAATCCAAGCCTCTGAGTAGGGCATGAAAGTCCCTCTGCCTATGGCTCTAGGCTTCAACTCAGCCTTATCTTCCACACACACATCCTCTTGGGAAACACCAACTACCTATCTTCATCCCCAACAATTCCTCAATATTCTCTATTCCTTAAAGTGTCCCCATTCTTCCCCACAGGCCACCTCCTCTGCCTCCCCCAAGGCTCAGCAGTATTCAAATACCACCTCTCCTTTGAGGTTTCTCTTGCTCCTCTAACTAGATCTGTGGTTTTCTCTTCTTGGCTGACTCATCCACTGTACAAATATTTATGGAGCACTGACATGGACCGGTCTCTGCTAGATGTAAGATCACCGTGAAAAGAGCCGGACATGATTTTGACCTTCACAGAACACAGACACTACTGGCAAAGACAGGTGCTCAACAGATAAATACAGAAACAAATATAAAATCATGAAAGTGGGGCTCCTGGGTGGCTCAGTGGGTTAAGCCTCTGCCTTCGGCTCAGGTCATGATCTCAGGGTCCTGGGATCGAGGCCCGCATTGGGCTCTCTGCTTAGCAGGGAGCCTGCTTCCTCTCTCTCTCTCTCTCTCTGCCTGCCTCTCTGCCTACTTGTGATCTCTCTCTCTCTGTTAAATAAATAAATAAAATTGTTTAAAAATTTTTTTCAAATCACGAAAGTGATGAAAGCCAAGGAGAAGAAACACATGGAGCCAGGAACATGCCAACAGGTGACTTGAACCCTCTCAGCAGATTAAGGAAAGCCTTGTTGCCATGTCAGCTAAGCACTTGTCTAGTTGAAATGAAGTGAATTCAACTCTCCCACCCACTAGGGCAAGAAGCTCTTGGGTGAAGGGCTTTTGACTTCTTGCACCTACTCCAATTTCTTGTTAAGTGTCTGGCACACAGCCAGTGCTCAATAAATTTGTTGTACAAATTTATATTTAAACGTCTATAATCTGAAGTGCAGAAAAAAATTGCCGTGCTACTCTGACTGCAAATTATAACCACTTTAAAAAAAAGATACATACAAGGAAAGAGGAAGAAAAACTTGCACAAAATTAGTTTGTGACCTGAAATATTTCTACTTTATGAATATTTTTGGCTGACAACTTAGCATTTTCTTCCAGTGGTTGTCACAGAATTCTTGTGATGTTTGCAGAATTAATGGAATGTTTACAGAAGTCAGAATTTTTTTTTCACTTAGAGCCCACGGAATAGCCACAGCTACAGAATGGTTTTTTTTAATCGCATAAAATGGTTACATGATAAACAGGATAGTCATATCACTCATGGAATCTTCAGATCCTTCAAGACTCAGGTACTTTTGACTTCTGAAACTTGGGATTTTTTCCTCTAGCTGTTCTGAGATTCTTGCCAACTGGGTCACACAATTTCACCAGCAGGGGGTACCAAAAGCTGGTAAAAAGAGAAACATGCATGGAAGTGTTTCTGTTCCCCTACAGGGACATTTCTAGAGCTGAAGAATGTTTTAAGACCCGGCAATCCAAAGTTTACTCTTTCTGACAGGTGGGGACAATGTGATGTGACCATAGCTCTTGGCATTCTTTCTTCTAACAGATCATTCTGAGGTCTTTCTGACCTTTGCTTGTTAGCTGAGTGAGTTTAGGTGGCAGGGGATATGCCCATGATGGACTGTGAGTCCTATGATTTATTCTCAGCATCACTTTTTACAAGGGATAGTGTCAGGTGGAATGGCTTGAGGGAGAGGTATACAAGGCTGTGAAAGGTTCTGAAATCACACTTTGAGAGAAGGAGCTCTGGAAACAATGGGGATTATTTCTCAAGGAGAGGGAATATTTAGGAAAGCTCTCTTCACTCATTTGATGTCTGGCTCTGTTGTGGCCCCAGGGGCAGAATTAGAAACAGGTTGGCTTGAGACAAGGAAGAAAGAACAAAGTAGAAGAGGCTTGGGTCTCTTTTGGAAGTGCTGATGCCTGACTGTCCTTCCCGTTTCTTCTTCTTTGGTGATCTTCTCTGCATCTTTTAAGTCCCAACTCAAATATCCCCTACTCTTAGAAGTCTTTGTCTCCTTCCCAAAGTTAGTAGTTTCTTCCTCTTCCCTTACTGATATGTTGGGAAAATGTTAAATGAACACCTACTTTGTACCAGTAGCTCTTAGAAAGAGACCATGATGTAAAAAACCAGGCATGGCCCTTGCCCTGCTTAAGCTTTCAGAAGTAATGAGCATTCTGTCACTGGGAAAAGTTCAAGTAGAGACTGAGAAGCCACTTGGGAAAGAGGTGGTAGGGAATTCCACCATCTGGATTCTGTAAAACCCTTGAATCTATTCTGGGCTGGGAACAGGAGGCTCCAGCCAATTGGGGGAGAGTACTGGGGGTTCCACACAGCATGAAGAGCTATGCCCATGCTCCTGCAGAGACTGGATAAGGCAATCTTTCTTTTCCCCACAGGGGTCTTTGTCTGACCCATTCTCTGTTGGTATGTCTGGACAGATGTTCCTGAGAAGCAGCAAAGATGAGAACACTGGAGCCAGAGAAAGACTCTCAGCCCATAGAAGCTGGACAAAGAAAACACAGCTGAGGCTCTACTCCTATTACAAGCTGGCCCTGTACCCTTTGGAGCCAGGTTGTCCTGCGCTGGCAAGATGGGGTCTTTAATTGAAGTTATGCAAATGTAAGGGAACTGTACCATCCTCTCATTTTATTCAAGAAGGAACAGGCCCGGACAGAGGAGGGGCTTAGCCAAGGCACATGGCTCAATGGCAGAGGCCACAGGACCCAAACTCGGCTTTCTATCTGCCAGCGCAGGATACCTGTCCGAACAATCCTCCATCTCTCTTTTTGGAATGAAATGAGAAGTGCAAATTCAGTCTATGGTACACATGATTTTAGTCCCTTGTGAATGCAGCAAAAACCTCATTAATCCAAACCTCACTAACTCAGAATTACTGTAATTGAGGCAGGGGCTGGGCAACACCGCATCAGAGTCGAGTGCATAAATGAGGCGATGGATATGTGCAGAATTTAAAGGAGAACATACCACTTTCTCTCAGAGGCAGAATGGCAAAGCAGTTAACACACTGGCTTTGGTGCCAGACAGCCTGGCATCAGAACCTGGCTCCATCTCAGACTAGCTGTATGAGCTCTTACAAGTTACTCATCCCTCTGCATGTCAGTTTCCTTCAGTCTGAAAAGAAGGAACAATAGTACGTTCCCAGAAGGTGGTTGTGAAGATGAAACAGTATGTGACTGGTAAAGCAGTTTCCCTGTGCATGGTACACAGTAAGCACTCAATACAGGCTCTCTGGTAATCCTTTAAATGCAGGAGACAGCCATATTAATTTAAACTGCCTCATTACTTATTAAATATGAGTCTTCTAAAGTGGATGCCCTGAAGAATGCCTTTTCTCTAAAAACATCCTTTGATGTGTCCTAGAGCCACACTTCTCAACCTTGACTGCACAAATTATTTGGGGAGCTTTAAAAATTACCGATGAGCTTCTAGCTTAATTGGTCTGGAGTTCAGCCTGGGCATGTGGGTTTTCAGAAGCTCTCCAGGTGATTACCATGTGCCACGAAGCTTGAGTACCACCTATGTAGAACAGTGCTGTCTTTGGACCAGCAACATCAGTTTCACCTGGAAACATATTAGAAATGCAATTTCTCTGGCCCCACCCCTGACCTATGGAATCAGAAACTCTGGACGATTAATAATCTTTCCAGGTAATTCTAGCACAAGCTAAAGTTTGAGGACTCTGGTGTTGAGAATCCACTCTTTCGCTGTCTGAATCAGTGAAGAGTCCCTATCATGTTTCACTTGTGGAAGTAGAGGGACCAAGAGGTAGGAGATCTGGGGTGCCTGGGTGGCTCAGTGGGTTAAGCCTCTGCCTTCAGCTCAGGTATTGGTCTCAGGGTCCTGGGATCAAGCCCCAAATCAGGCTCTCTGTTCAGCAGGGAGCCTGCTTCCTCCTCTCTCTCTCTGCCTGCCTCTCTGCCTACTTGTGATCTCTCTTGCTCTGTCAAATAAATAAATAAAATCTTAAAAAAAAAAAAAAAGAAGTAGGAGATCTGGATGCCAGCTTAGGTCTCCGGATCCCCTACTGAGTTACTAGGGACACGCCCTTTCCCCTTTCGGGGTATTGATTTCACTACAGGGGCAGTTGGTATCTTAGAACCAAGGCAAGAATAGATGCTTTTTTTTTTTTTTTAAAGATTTTATTTACTTATTTGACAGACAGAGATCACAAGTAGGCAGAGAGGCAGGCAGAGAAAGAGGAGGAAGCAGGCTCCCCGCGGAGCAGAGAGACCGATGTGGGGCTCGATCCCAGGACCCTGGAATCATGACCTGAGCCGAAGGCAGAGGCTTTAACCCACTGAGCCACCCAGGCGCCCCAAGAATAGATGCTTTTTAAATGACTGTTCTTAGTTGCCTTGTGTCCCCTCCTAAAGATATAATGAAATCCTGACCTCTGGTACCTGTGAATGTGACCTTCTTTGGAAACAGAGTCTTTAGAGATGGAATCAAATTAAGATGAAATCATTAGGGTGGGCCCTACTCCAACAGGTCTGGTATCCTTACAAGAAGGAAATTTGGATGGAGACGTGAAGGGAGAAGACATGTGAGGACAGAGGTAGAGAATGGAGGGAGGCAGCTGGAAGCCAAGGGTTGCCAGTAGCCCCCAGAAACTAGGAAGAGGCAAGAAAGGATTCTACTCAGAGTTCTAGAGGGAGAATGACCCTGCCAACATTTCAATTTCACACTTCTGCCCTCTGAAACTGAAAGGGAATAAATCTGCTAGTTTTCAGCCATCTAGTTGGTGCTACTTTGTTATGAAGCCCTAGGAAACAAATAACACTTTCATGAAACAATAAATACCAAATTTATTTCACTTCTTTAATAAACACATATATAATAGCACTTATTCCATGCTAGGCACTATTAAGGCTATCACAAACACAGAGTATTAACTCCTTTATTTCTTCTAATTACTGTATGAGATTGAGAGCTTTACATCCCCATTTTACAGATGAGAGAGGGAGGCAGAGAGAGTGCAAGGAACTCACTGAAAGTCTACCCAGGCTTTAAGAGATGTGGCTGGGATTCAAACTCAGGCAGTCAGGCCTCTGAATGTTCTCTAAGGTTCTTTGTTAAGTCATGCTTGGCCAAGGGCCTACACATATCCACCCTCATACCAAAGTTTTCTCAGCTGGTTCCCTTTCTTCCCAGGCAAACACACACTCACACACATATGTACATACATGGGGGCAGAAAGCTCACACTCATACCCACTCATATCCAGCCTGCTCATGACCTCTGTGGGGTATCCATTCTGGAAAGCAGCTGATGGGTCCTTCCTCTCTGACCCCCATCACCATAGCTTGGGGCTTCTATGTGTTTCCACCAGAATGGCAAGGTTTTAAAGTAACCTCAACACATCCCATGGTAATTTAAAAGGCCAAAGGACCCCAGCCACTACCTGGTATCTCCATCTTTCTGCTCTCTTGCCCTCCACACCTATACCTCTACCTGTCTGCTTCTGCTTCTCTCTTCTGGATGTGACTGCCCCTCTCTCTTCCTTTCCTGGGTTTCCTCTCTTCTGTATCATACTCTTTCCACTAAGGACAGAGCCAGACTCAGTCTGACCATCCTCTAGAGGGCTGGCAGGGGAACCAGTGCAGCAGAAGGCCTAAGACAGGTGCCAGGCCCTCCTCCCATTGTCCATATGGCCACACCATCCCTTGGACCCTGAAGCAGGACCCAGGGGGAACAGCATAGGCTCTGGAGCCAGACTGCCTGGGTTCAAGTCCCAGCGACCTGATTTACTAGCTATGTGCCCTTGGAAAATTACTTAACTTCTTTATAACTCAGTTTCCTCATCTTTAAAATAGGGATTAATTATAGTGAATTCTTATGACAACCATTTGCAATAGATACTGACTTATAAATACTAAGCACTTACAGTAGGATCTGTCACCCATCAAATAAGTTCTCTACAAGTATTTGTTAAATAATAAGCAATGAGAAGGGAGTACATGCCTCACAGGAATCTGTGGTTGAGACAGTAACAAGTGCCCAGAATGCTTTCAGGCCACTGAGCTCAGAATCCCTGGGCTAAGCAAAGAGCCCTCTCTTCTCAGGGCTGTGGAAATGGACTTTGGCTCCAGACTAACGTGGTTCTAACCAGCTGTGTAATCATAATTGTGTCTCTATCTTTGAAACTATGAGACTCAGTTTCTTTCTTTGTAAAATGGTATTTGATAAGCCCTTGTTTGCAGAGTTACTCGGATGATTAGAAATAAGAGGTAAATTCCCTAGCATGGTCTTTGGCATGTAACCGACATTCTGTAAATGCCAGTGCTTTTTCTCTCCCTTTTTCACACTAACAGTCTGCATGCTTTTTCCCTGCTTTATTTTTACCTTAATTTTGTGTTTCATCTGCTCCTTGGGATGAGCGCTCCAGGGAACCAGTGTGATGACTTTTCTCCCCTGCCCTCCTCGCTCCATCCGTATCTTGCTTGGATGACCACAAACCAAGCCAGACCCTCTGGCATATGTTTTTCTCCCAATCACGCTCTAATCCTCACTTTCAGGTCATTACAGGTTAGAGAGTCTTAAGTTCTCTGGGCTGGAATGGCCTTTGGGGTTCTCAGAATCATTCTTCCACCCTAACTGGGAGACCCTTGGCAATCCCTCAGCAAGTGGTCATCCAGCCCCTGATTGCCAACTCCAGTGACAGGGACTCCTCCCCTCTGCAGCCCTTTGAGAGGTGCAAGTCCCTACCTGGGGATGTTCTCCTCTGAGCTGTGGCTGAGCTGAACTCAGTCTCCTGTCTATATCCTCTCGGAGGCTGGTCTGCCCACTCTACCCATCCAGCCTATCCATGGATGGATGGACGACCACGAATCCTTCAGACTTTATCCAAAGCAACCTCTTCCAAACCATCTTCCCTCATTGTCGAGGCTCTTTGGCCCTTCCTTCCCCAGCTCTGTGGACTTCCTTCTGCATTCCCCATCTCCACGCCCACACTTCTTAGATCTCAGCCCAGGCCACTCTCTTTCTCACCTCTCACACCAGGCCCTCAGTTTCCATCCAGAAACCACACTGTCCTGCCAGATGGCCAGCCCCCAGGGTCACCTCCCCTGCTAGACTGTAACCACATGGGCAAGGGCCACGCTGGCCTTGTGCACTTCCCTTGCCTCAGGGTCCTGGACAGCTTCTGGTGAAAGCACTATAGAGTTAATGTTAATCCACAGATCACAGATCTTTCAAGCTCCATTTCAAGCACTACGTCTTCCAGGAGGCCTTTTCTGATCTCTCCCTGATGGGACAATACTTCACCTCCACTTCCTATCCTCGTCACCTGCCTGCCACTCTCACCATCCTTCATTATAATCACTTGCATAATATGCACTAGCTCACATTTCTCTTTTCTCTAGCACCTAGTTCAGCACTTGGCACAATGTCATAAAACCTTTAAAAATGTTGGCTGACTGAGGCGCCTGGGTGGCTCAGTGGGTTAAAGCCTCTGCCTTCAGCTCAGGTCATGATCCTGGGGTCCTGGGATCAAGCCCCGCATCGGACTCTCTGCTCAGTGGGGAGCCTGCTTCCCTCTCTCTCTGCTTGCCTTTCTGCCTACTTGTGACTCTGTCTGCCAAATAAATAAATAAAATCGTTTTTAAAAATGCTGACTGACTAAACGAATGAATGAATGAGTCACACTTTTAATTCCTTTACTGTTCCTCAGTTTCCTATTTGAGGGTGCCCATGACTTTGACCTGATATGTCTAATCTATTTCTGCCCCAAGCGTTTGTCCTGGAGTGGTACAAGTGGGCCCTTCTCTACAGATGGTGTGTGATAGTGATTCTCAAATCTGAGGGTGCTGCAGGGTCAACTGAGAGCGCGTGAGAACAGGGATGGTTGCGTTCCACCCTCAGAGGTCCTGATTTGGTGAGTCTGAGGCACAATCTGAACATGTGCATTTCCAAGTTCCTAGGAGACGCTGGGACTATCCTTGGAGAACCCGTCTACGGGATGTCACCTCCTGCCCCACAGGGGAGCATATACCACTTACCTGCTGCCTCTTCTCCTGAATTAGTCACCTCTAACCTTATTCCCATCCCCCACCTCACCCATTTCTCCCAAAACTGCCAGTGGGCATAATATACTCTTAAGCATTCCTATTTTCTTAGGACTTTATCCTAATGAAATAGTAAAAGGGAAAAAAACCCATATATTCTGTAGATCACATTGGAAATCAGCTTTATGTACCCCAGGGGTTCTTTATCTCAGCACTACTGACAGGTGGGGCAGGATAATCTTTTGTTGAGGAGTCTGTCCTGCATGGGCCTCTACCCACTGCATTCCAGTAACTCCTCTCACTCCCAGGTGTCATAAATCAAAAATGTCTTTAGGCATTGTCACATGTCCCCTGGGGGGAGGCCGGGGAGGGTAGGATTGCCCCTGATCTACGAGCACGGGTACAGACGTGTGAGTGTAATAGTTTAACATGCAGTAAGTACCACTGTGTGCTCAGTATCTTGAAAACACCTGTAATCCTCCCAGCAACACTACAAGGGAGTGATCATTTCTTTTGTTTTAGAGGCGAGGGATCGGAAGCCCAGAGGTTAATCCCAAACTCATCAAGCAGGTAAAGGGACCAGGTGGGATTGGAGCCCCAGGTCTCCTGGCTGCAGAGCCCTGCTCTCTCCTGGAGTCCACACTGCCACTTCTCTTGAAGAGCACAGCGCCAGTCACAGCCTCGTGAATGTCTACTGACAGGGGACCGGTTCAGTAAATGACGGTGCATCCCCTGGATGGAATATTATGCAGCTATTAAAATGATGGAGTGCCTTTAAAAATGAAAACTATGTAACAACATTGAAACATGCCAAATGGCTTACGTTAAGTTAAAAAAAAATTTAAAAACCACAAAACTAGACAATGAAACTGGGTCTGCATTGTGATTGCCACTGCGAGGACATGTATCTGCACGAATGTGTTCTAGGGAAGGTATTAAGGACAATTTTCATTTCTTCTTTGATATCCATTACTGCTATCAGAACGTCTCTGTGATCATTATTTTTAAGTAGTCGCAGGGTAACAAAATTCAGGATGTTCGGTTTGTCATAGGTCTTTCTTCCACCTGAATTAGCAGAACAAAAGCGTCTCTAAATCCTTTGCGTGGAGCGGGGGGCTTGACACACTCTCACTTCCCCTCAGAGAGCCCTGTTGCATGTATGTTTCTGAACCAGGACATCTCTCTGTGAACTGACCAGCGTCCCCGAGGCACAGCGAGCTGGAAATGCGGAAGAAAACATCGCTGAAGGCATCGGCATGGCTCACTAGGGGAGCCGGGGCAGTGAGGAGCACGAAGCCTGTGAACAGCAGATGTGTCTGTCTGTCAGAGGGTACAGAGCAGCGTACCGGCCTCATACATTATGCATCAAGAGTGGCCTGGCACCCTGGCCCGGCCATGCGGGAGAAGGCTTGCATAAGGAACATCTGATGAACTGATTGGAATGTCAAAATGTCATTAAGGATAAATTAATGGATGTGTTGCTTTGGCTGTAAGAGGCAGCGCCAGCAAGACAACAGGCTGCCGGCGGGCTGTTGCCTAGCCCAAGACAGACGGCGTTTGCAATGGAGATTCATGGTCTTTATGCAATGTGAGGTGCTTTGCAGGGAGAAGAATAAACAGAAATGCTCCAGCACTTAAGCACCGTAAAATCACAAGCATGAGATAAATTAATTAGTGTACACTAGGAAGGCGGCTGGTCTGTCTGCACTCCTGGGGAAAGCCAGAATGGATGGCACTGGGCTGGAGAGGATGGGTCTCAACACCAGACTCCTAAAGAAAGCAATTGAATTTAATGTGTAATCATAAACTGCAGCTGATGGAAAGATAAGTCTGGTCTGCATTTATTTTTTATTTTTCACGGATACCATTTCTGTCTACTGCTCCGAGCTGTTTGTGTCTGTGGGTCTTGTGTCTTAGGTGATCAGGAGACTGGAACCCACTGTCACTTACTTCTAATGCCACGGGGAGACCACAGTAACGCAACACAGGGGAAACCCTCTGGGAAGCCTTGGGACATCCTAGGTAACGGTGTTCTACTATTCCGTGACGGGAGGCTCACTACCTCACACGCAGCCTATTCTACTATTCAACAAGCATTGTTAGAAAGGCCTTTCTTGGGCATCTCTAGCATCTTCCTCCTTGCAGCTCAGCAACAACAACAACAACAGCAACAGCAACAGCAACAATGAAAGTACCTAACACTTAACTAGGCATTTGCCAAGTACCAGGATCTGTGTTCTCATCAAGTTACCAATGTATCTTGTATCATCTCCATTTTGCAGTAATAGAAAACTGAAGAACAGAGAGGGTGAGAGACATGCTCCAGACCACACAGCTGGTGCATGGCAGAGTCAAGATCCAAACCCAGGTCTGCCTAAAACTAAGTCTTACCATCTTCACTATCCCATAACTCTAATTTCCATAACCTCCACTCATGGAATAGAGACTTGCTTTTAGAGCAATTCAGAATGCGAGAAGGCAAGCTAGGTGGAACTTATACTTTGAGCACATACTGGGTTCTTGGCTAAGTATCTGGCCTGGGTTAGCCTAACCTATCTTTTTTCCTTTAATTTCTTTTTTATTTGAGGACAGTTGACACACAATGTTACATTAGTTTCAGGTGTACAATATAGTGATTCAACTTCTGTGTTAGATTATGCTCATCACAAGTGTATCTACCATTGGTCACTATATAGCACTATCATATATATATATATGTATTATATATATTATATATCCTAATATCATTGCTCATAATTCTTATTCTATCTTATTCCCATGACTCACTCATTCTGTAACTGGAAGCCTGTCTCTCCCAGTCTCTTTCCCTCATTTTGTCTATCCCCCCACCCCTTCTCTCTGGCAGCCGTCAGTCTGTTCTCCATATTTATAGAACTAATTCTGCTTTTTGTTTATTGTTTTGTTTTTAAAAAGATTCCACATGAGTGAAAGCATATGGTATTTATCTTTCTCAGTTTGACTTATCATAATACCCTCTAGGTCCATCCATGTGGTCACAAGTAGCAAGATATCATCCTTTTTTATGGCTGTACAATATTCCAGTGTGTCTGCACACACACACACACACACACACACACACACACACAAATACACACCATGTACCACATCTTTCTTACCCACTTGTCTTGTCTAATCCATCTTTCATACAATAACCCTGTTTGCTTGAAATAAGGTACTATTTCTCTACTTCAGACCTCTCTTTTTTCTTTTTTCTGGTTTCCTTATACATTAGCTTTTTAATATACAAGAATCAGTTACATTTCTATATATTAACAACAAATAATTAGGATATGAAATTTTAAAAACGGTACCATTTACAGTAGCATGGAAAAAAAATGAAGCATTCAGGTATAATTCCTCCAAAACATGCATGGGACCTGCATGCTGAAAACCACAAGTGGGTGATAAAATAAATCAAAGTAGACCCACACAAATGGACAGACACCCTGTGTTCCTGGGCCAGACATCAGGATATTGTTACGATGTCAATTCTCACCAAACTGATCTATAGATTCAACACAAGCCCAACCAAAACCAAGCATGATTTCCTGCAGGTATCAACAGCTGACTCTAAAATGCCCATGTAGGGGCACCTGGGTGGCTCAGTGGGTTAAAGCCTCTGCTTTCAGCTCAGATCATGATTCTAGGGTCCTGGGATCGAGCCCTATGTCAGGCTCTCTGCTCAGCAGGGAGCCTGCTTCCCCCCTCTCTGTCGCCACTGGCCTCTGCCTACTTGCGATCTCTGTCAAATAAATAAATAAAATCTTTAAAAAAATAAATAAAATACCAATGTACACTTATTTTTAAAGAAAGAAATGGTGGGGAGGGCTTCAAACCTCAACTGTCCAGAAAATGAAACCAGACATTTGTCTTACTAAATATCATATTCGTCTGGGTACATTTTTATTTTTTTTATTTATTTTAAATAACATTTTTTTCTCTATGTCTGGCATAACTGAATTTGAATAAAGTCCTCTCCATAGCAGAACCTCATTCATAAGACAAAATAAACAAAGACACATTTAGGGACAAAAGTTTATCCTATAAAATTAAAAATGGGACTTGGGGCACCTAAGGGGCACAATTGGTTGATTTTGGCTCAAGTCATGATCTCATGGACTGTGAGATCAAGCCCCATACTGGGCTCTGCACTCACCATGGGGTCTGCTTGAGTTTCTCTCTCCCTCTCCCTCTGCTCCTCATCCCTGCCCACCTCACTCTTTCTCTCTGAAGTAAACAAATTGTACCAAAAAAGAAAAAAAAGTGGAACTCAAGAAGCCTATTTAAGAAACAAATCACCTTGTCTTTAATCTTTGTCCTTCTTTCTCCAACGCAGATTATAAAATTTCTTCCAATTATAAAAAGATGATTGACCTTGATCTTGTTCAAGTTTTGTCCCATTTATATGGTGAATAGATTTAATGGAAGGAAGGGGTCGGTACAGGTTGGTTTGTTTTTTTTCCTCCAATTATAATTTGGAGCAATGGTTATAAACTTTCAGGTAGTGACTGACTCTGGACTTTATTCATTGCATATTCTGCCTCGTCTCTCAGGGCATAATTCTAACCAGCTCTGGTGCCAGATCCCTGTCACCCACCTCCCAATCCATCCTAAGAACATGGTACCAGTAACGGGCCAGTCTGTTCCATGAATTTCTTTCAAATAGCCTGTGGCCCTGGTCAGTTTGGTGAGCCCTCATTTCCCTACATTTAAGAGGATACATCCTCCCTTGAAAGTTATAGGAGATGCCTGTATAAAGATACTTTGTAAAAGTGCAAAACACGTGTAGACCTAAAATGTAAAATACAATAACAGCTACAATGCACTGAGCACCTACTATGTACCAGGCCTAGCCCCAGATGGTGTACACACAGTGTGTTCTCTTACATAATCCTGGTAAAGCCCCACAGGAACCCTCCAAATCTGCTATTGCTGCCCTCCTACAGATGAAGAAACACAGGCTCAGAGAAGTTAGGTTAGAAAGTGGCAGAGGCCAGGATTCAACACAAATGCAGTCCACATCTTCTTTCTACAACACTGCTTCTGGGTACTGAGTATGGTTTTCCTCACCATTCAGAGCTAAGGCAAAAGCACTTTTGAATACCTACGAGAGGTGGGAGACGAGATGACGGAATTATCTTTTATTGATCAAACTGCTCCTAGCTTAGACAGCTGGAAGACACCTGCATGGTAACACAGTGGATGCATACACTTTGAATCAGCCATCGGTCTCCTGGAAAAATCTTAGATCTCACATCTTCGTGGTAGTTTTGCAGTATAAAGCAGAGCCAAAACAAAAGAATAGCATGAGATCCCTTAATTAACCGTATGTGAGTTTAGATTTTTCACCATAAGTTCTGTCTTCATCAGTAGATGTCCGAATCATAATGACGTGGGAAGGAAGAATAAAGTAAAATAGAGACTATCTTAGCTTTTCTTGATTTCTAATAATGTCCATCATCGCTAAGCTGTTTTCCAAAACAAAGCAAGCCGTCTTTAATCTTGAAGCTCAGTTTGGTTTATAACCTTAATAAGCCGTATTTTCACTCTTTACAAACTCAAGTCTTCCAGTAAAAACAGGGTCTTGACCACACCAACCTTTTAACCCTTCCACTTAAAAAACATGGATGGTGGTAACACACCCAACAATCCCCCACCCTCTTACAATATTCTGCACAATGGCTCAAAGCCATTGAAATGAGAAACTGCCCCAGAATGAAGCTCAGCCAATATTCTTTTATTCTGATAAAAAGCAGATTTCATAAGCAGACATACTGGGCTTCTTGAGGTTTCGCTGATGAAAAGAATGCTCATGAACACTGATTTCTCAGGACACTGCTCATGGCTGAGGGGTCTTTACTCTTCATGGTAGCACCAACACCACTATGAGAAGTGATTGTTATGAGAAATTAAATACTATTTAAAAATGTGTCTGGGGCATTTTTGCCATTCGTTAAATGGCCTCTACACATTTGTGAACAGTATACAGATTGCCTACCTCAATATCTAAAGGAAGGAAATGGTGCTGGCCAATAGGGCTCTGTCTTCTAGGGCTCTGCCCTCCAAACTCAATTTCTACTAACATAACCAAAGCTATGTCTATACGATGATACAACGGAATCACATTCTCAGCTGAGGTTCTGGGTTAAGTGGACAAAGCAGGCCCTCCTGCTCATCTAAATGCCTATATGCCATGACCCTAGATTCTCAAGCTCTCTCAGATGGATGATTCTCAGCCATGGTTTCAGATCAGAGTAACCATTACAATCAAAGTAAAACACATTTAAAATGTGTAGCCATCCCTTGACACCAATGAAATCAGTTCTCCAGTCTTTATAGGTTGTGGCTTATTGTACCCTCCCTACCTCACTGCTCTCCCCAAACATGCACCAATCCTCTGAGCTCTGCTCCCAGGAAGAGGACAACAAACCCAGTGGGACCATGGGGCTGTTCACAATAGAGTGAACATTCTGCATTCTGCGTTCTGAGAAACTGCCTCTTTTAAGGCAGGTTTTGGCAATCATATTACAAAGGACAGACCTGTCATTTCCCAGACCTGATTTTAGAAATCGCCAAGGGTAGACCTTCTATCTTCTACCCCAGCCTTTTTTTCTGACCACTGGTCTACAAAGTCTTCTTGTGTTGAAATGACTTTGCCCACCTTTGTGGTGCTGGCTAGAATCATTAACTGACTGTGATCTCTCCCACTGATGTGGGGTGGATGGATGCCAGGAGGAAGGGCATCTTATCCAATTACTCAGGGGAGAAATTATGTAAGTTTAAGCACTACTATCTACAATTGTTCCACTTCATTCTGTTCGACAAACTCTTCTTCCATTTAACTTGTGTTTGGAAGTTACAACTTCTGTCTTCCCCCAACCCTGACACAGCCAATCACAGCTCTGTCCTAGCTCAGCTCTGCCATTTAATAAATGACAATTCCCCTGGCACACATACTATGTCATTCAATTTCTTTAAGATTTATTTATTTATTTTGAGAGAGAGAAATAGGAAGCATGAGTTTCGGGGAGGGACAGAGGGAGAAGGAGAATCTGAAGCCGACTCCAAGCTCAGCATGGAGCCCGACGTGGGGCACAACCTCATGACCCCAAGCCAAAATCAAGAGTTGGATGCCTCACCAACTGAGCCACCCAGGTGCCCCTCATTTCATATTTTAAGAAAATCTCATGAATTGGGCACTACAATTCCCATTTTATAGGTAAGAAATAGACTCAGGATGCTTAGGATTCACAGCTGCTAGGTAGTAGGTCTGGGACTCATACCTTTTTCCTCCTCTTTTCTTGCTCTCTCTACTTCCTTTCTTCCCAAGTTGTTCTCCAGCACATCACCTATGTAGTTAACCTATGTAGTTATACAATGTGTGTGTGTGTGTGTGTGTGTGTGTGTGTGTGTGTGTATGTATTTCTAGACAGCAAGGCCAAGGAGAAACATGGGTGTCATTCTCCCAGTGAGGGGTCCTGTGTCTTCCCCTTGCCAGGCATCCTATTAAGCCCTTTGGCCCACAAATGTCTTTCCCTGAAGCAGATTTGGTGACTTCCACCCCTGTCATGTCTTCATCTCCCTCTTTAATGTACCCTAACATTCTTTTGTAACTTTTTAACATGGGCAAGTTGCCTTTTCAGCTGTGAGCTTCTTGAGAGAAGGACACTTCTTTCTAAACACTTAACACCTAGCTCAGTACTTAGCACAAGAATGACTGCTCTGTAAATGCTTACGAATGAGAGAACATGTTGCTTAAACAGTACAGTCTTTCTAAAATGTGGGGTATTGTTACTCCCATTTTCCAGATGAGATGCTGAAGGTGGGATTGCGTCAAGTGCCCCAAGCTGCGGGGCCAGCAAGCCCAGGGCTCTTTCCTGCACAGCACAGTTATCTGTCTGATGATACCGTGTTAAGAACCTCCAAGCCCAACCAGACAACTAGGTAATAAGTGGGAAGGCACTTTGGAAGAGATAAAGTTGCATACACAAACGCGATGTAATCATGATCATCATTATCAACATTGCAGAGCTTAACTAAAGCACTTCCTTCCATTAAAAGCACAGCGTTGAAACACTTAAAAAGGCATTTTCAAGTCCGTGCTCCTGGATCCTATCTTTGCGACAGCCTTAGCTGCAAGAGACATTCCCACTCTGGGGATACTTGCTAAAGGCAAGTGCTTTCAGGGTTAAACCCGTTCCTGCCCAGGAGAGCCCTGAGGAGTGCCATGATGGGCACTTCTGATCCTCGTTATCTCCTCTGGCTGGATCAGCAGTAGCTACAGTCTCTTCTGTGATACACAGTGAGCTCCCCCAGTGGGGTCTGTGGATGAAGATGCCCACAGTCCCCCACTCAGGACAAACACAAGTGAGAAGCAAATGCCTTGAATTAATTACTGTCCAAGGAAGAACTTTTTAGAGTTTACTTATCATCAGTGGGCAACAAGTGGTGACCCCAGTTAGCTGGCCATGGTGTGTCCATAGGCAATGCCATGTTTGTGTGCAGGGGAGGGGCATGCCATGTACTCAGATTCACTCGTCTCCAGTGGCCAAACTGAAGAGAAGCTAATGGAAGTGTGGTAGATTGTGTTCCCCCAGAATGAGACTTTAAGACCAAGATTGATGAGCAGGAGATGAATTAGGACATGCTTCTGGGGTCAACATCTGTGGAAGGGAAAGGGGAAGGAAAGGTGAAGGAGGGGAGGGGAGGGAAGGGGAGGAAAGGAAAGGGAAGGAAAAGGAGTGGGTACGAGGGGAATTTGGTGATGCAGGTGCAATGAAAACTTGAGCCAACCCCATGGAAAGTGCTTAAGGGATGACTTTTACACCCCTCATGACCTTGGATGAGGCAGCTCTGAAGAGCAAGTTGTCCCAAAGGGGGCTGTCAAACAAGAGCTCCTTCATTCTTTAAATTTTCAAAAAAATATTAGTTTATTAAAATTCTATATTTTAAATTAATTTAAAAATTGTGTAATTGATATATAGTGTTATATTGGTTTCAGGCACACAATATAATGATCCAGAAATTCTATACATATGTCAGTGCTCACCAAGATAAGTGTATTCTTTTTTTAAAAAAAGATTTTATTTATTTATTTGACAGAGATCACAAGTAGGCAGAGAGGCAGGCAGAGAGAGGAAGAAGCAGGCTTCCTGCTGAGCAGAGAACCCGATGCGGGGCTTGATCTCAGGACCCTGGGATCATGACCTGAGCCGAAAGCACAGGCTTTAACCCACTGAGCCACCCAGGTGCCCCAAGATAAGTGTATTCTTAATCCCCTTTATCTATTTCACCTACCATATATCCCTACCTCGCCTCAGGCAGACCCCGGTACGTTCTCTATATTTATGTTTTTTGTTATTGTTGTTCGTCTTTCTGTTTTCGTATATTTCACATGAGTAAAATCATATGGTATTTATCTTTCTCTAGATGATTTATTCCACTCAGCATTACACCCTCTAGGTCCATCTGTGTTGTTGCAATTGGCAAAATCTCATTCTTTTTATGGCTGAATAATATTCCATTTTATACACACACATTTATATATGCATTTTACACACACACGTATACACACATGCACGCACACACACACATGCACGCGTGCGCACGTGCGCACACCCACACACACACACACACACACACACACACACTTCCACTTCTTTATCCATTTTTCCAAAGAAGACATCCAGATGGCCAGCAGACACATGCGCTGAGGCTCCACATCACTCATCATCAGGGAAACGCAAATCAAAATCACAGCGAGATACCACCTCATACCAGTCAGCATGGCTAAAATCAAGAACACAAGACACAACAAGTGTTGGTGAGAATGTGGAGAAAAAGGAACCCTCACACACCGTTGGTGGGTGTGCAAGCTGATGCAGCTGCTGTGGAAAACAGTATGGAGGCTCCTCAAGAAATTTAAAAAAGTAGAACTACCCTATGATCCAGAAATTCCACTACTGGTATTTACCCAAAGCCCTTCATTCTTGAAAGCAGATCTGAGTAGCACATCACAACCTTCTCTGAGAACTTCTCTTTCCAACCACATTTCCGTATGTCACCACTCTCCATCAACACAGAATCCCCCACGCTCTCTTTTACCTTCTTTATAAAGTTCAAATGCATTTACAGAGTACAAGCATTTAAGATCACAGGCATACCTTTCTAAGCCTCAAGGCATCACTAATACCTAGTGGGTTTTAAAACTTAAAGTATAAACTTAAAACTGAAGTATAAACATCTTCCATCCTCTTTGGAAGGGAAATGCTCATTTGTATTTTCCCTGATTAAGGTGACAGAGCCTCTGACTTGTAGATGTGCTCTCTTCGCTATTCATGACTGATGTGTTTAGACTCTAATTCCATAGAGTAAACAATAAAGCATCCATTCATTTGCACTCCCCATCCAAATCTATCTGTTCCCATGATCTGCCCCTGTGCATTTATATCTT
Source organism: Taxidea taxus jeffersonii (assembly GCA_003697995.1). NCBI lineage: Eukaryota > Metazoa > Chordata > Mammalia > Carnivora > Mustelidae > Taxidea > Taxidea taxus. Next base: position 30,736 of record ML102263.1, on the reverse strand, counting down.
TCTTGTTGCAACAACATTCATTACTTTTATGCATTTGTAATTGTGACATGCAAGTACAACATTTCCAAACCTAAAACCAATACAAAATTACAAAACTGGTCTGATCTGAAAGTCCCGCCCCATCACTATATGCCAAAATAAATGAAAAGGGATACTAACAATTCTAGAGAATAGAATAGTCTAATTCAGTGGGAGATCAGACAAAATGGGGGCATCAACCTCACACATACACCCACCTGTGTGTACTCATTCATGTGATCAATACAGTCTTATGTATGTCTGATTTGTTCTGGGCTCCAAGTTAGTCATCGGGAAGTGAAAGATGAGTAATACACAGTCCAAGTCAACGGGGAGACAGACGTGCAAATGCACCGTGGGCAGTCTAACCTGTCTAACCTGACAATGGCTCATGAATGAGTGAGTCAGCAGGGGATGAATGAAAACCAACAATGACAATGATGAGGGTGCAGTGCTACAGATACTATATCCCCACTAAAAAGACACTGGAATTTTGCAGGCCCAGATGGTGGCCAGGCATCCCGGGAATAGGGCAAAGGGCAATACTTTCCAATACTGAGAAAGGGACAGCGGCATCAGGGAGAGAAGTTGTTCTCAAAGTGGACACGCAGAATAATCATCTGAGGTGCGCGCGCACATGCAGATTCCCAGGCCACACCTTTAGAGGGACTGAGCTGCTCTGGGGTGGGGCCCAGGAATCTGAATTCTTGCCACGGTCCTCCCCTTGGCGGAACAGCAAGCGGCAGCATGGCGGTAGTCTCTGCCTTGGCCTCGTGGCAACACCTTCCGTTTCTGCTTGTCAACCTGTTTGCCGTCAGCTTTTGATAACTGATACTTATCATCTCTAAATGGTTTCCTTCGATTCCCATTTTTCCTTCATTTTTATTTGGAGTGACTGATGAATCACATAAAACGCCTTTTGAGTATCTCTTGATATAATCATTTAAAATTCTATTAAAATCAATTAATTGATTAAATTTAAATTTAATTTTTATTTTTATTTATTTATTTATCAAATAAATAAATTTATTTTTATTTACTAAATAAATAAATAAATGTATTTAATATTATTATTAAATTTTTAAATTTAAATTAATTTAAAATTGATTAAAATAAATTAAAATTCCTCTTTACATGTATTGAGGCAAGCATATTTGATTTGTAAAAGCCTGTGGTATGGAGAGGTGTTCACGCTGACAAAAGGACGCGTTTTCTTACTTCGGGTGAGGATCTACCGCGTGCTAGGCATTTTCCAAGCATTATCTCCCCGAGTCCTTGCAAGCTGTCTGTGAGGTATGTGTTCTTAGGCTCCATTTTACATATAAGGAAACTGGGATTCAGATGGTGAACACAACCAAAGGTTGCCTTAAAGATAGCAGCAGCAAAGGGAGGTAGAGGGTCTGAAATTCTAAAATTTGTTGACTTTTTTTTCTCTTTTTGAGAACAGATCATCTCTCTGTTGACTTTAGCTGTTATGTCCTTTCATATTATCTTGTTCTTCTCATTCATTCCGCACACACTTACTGGGGTTCACTGTGCCTGTGTGGTGGGCACTGTGGGGGAAACCTCAATAAACAAGAAACATCTTCAAGACACATTTTTTCCTGCCCACGATAACAACCAACTGCAGTGAGAGATCTGACAAAAGGCCCATTCCCGCAGGTGGAGAGAATCAGGTAAGACTTCCTGTAGGAGGCGCTGTTAGATCTGGACCTTGTAGGGTAAATGTAGGATTCAAATACGCTGCCATGGGGAGACATAGGAAGGATATAGGGGGAAAAAAAAATATATGAGTTTCAGAAGGTCTGCAGACAGGGCTCAGCCCAGGTCACCGTTTTCCGCCTCCTTCATACTTGCACGGCATTTATCCGAGGCTAGGTGAAACTGTTAAGTGCTCTCTCTCTCTCTGCCGGAACAGTTGGTAAACATCTTAGTGCTTTTTCAAGAACTACTACACTAAAATGTCTCTGTTTGAAACAATTACTGTGCCCATCACACACCTTGAGATAAATTAACCCGTGAACACATGCCAGCTCCTGAAACCTTTTAAAAAACAGACACTGAAGTTGCTGGGTGCTTCTTTACTATGGAAAGGCAAAAAGGCATTCTAGAGAATGCATTTCTGTCAGCTCGGAATGCAAGGAATCATAGCTACTATTTATAAAATACCTCCTTTGTGTCAGCCTCTCTGCATATAGCCTCGCTCACCAGCCCTCGCAAAAATGCTGGGGAGTCACCGCTGTCATTGCCGCTCTGCAGATGTGGAAACTGAGGCTCAGAGTGGTTCCATGATTGTTCAAGATCTGAACAACCAGACAGAAGAGGCAGACATTGGACTGTGATCGAGGTCTGATATCAAAGCCAACATTATTTTGCTATTTTTTCTCGTGTGCTGGACAATGGAGGACCACATTCTAGACTCTCCTCTGTCCCTAGGTCTCAGTTCCTTTGATCTATAGCTCTCTTTGTCCTGGTCATGAGCACTCTGTGGGGCACTCTTCACTCTAAGCCCTTGGCTGCCTCTGCTCTGGCAGTCTGGTGCTCTCAGCTCTGACCAGGCAGCAAATCCCCTGGATAGCAAAGCCAGAATTGCCTCAAGAGCCTCCCTGCCAACCAAGGATAGCTACCACTTCTTGTCCCTAGCAAGGCACTGAGGTCATTGCACAGAACTGAGTTTCTGCCAGAAGGCAGACTCACCTGTGGATCCTGGCTCTCCAGCAACCTGGCCAAGGGCTGTCCAAGCACATGGTCTAGGCGGGAGCCCTTCCATCCCCTGAAGAACAGGGTTTAGGGAGAAGGGTGGGAAGGGCTGAGGGGTGTGTGGTCCTGGGTTCAAACCCTTGCCTTGCCACATCCTGCCTGTGGGATCTACACAAGTCCTCCAACCTCAGCCTCAAGGTCTATGTAGACTCAACACAGTCACATGTATCTTGCAGGGCTTGTCGCGAGCATGAGAAGAGCCTAGCCCATACCAGTGACCGACGGCTGGTTCCTTCCAACTTCTCCCCACTTCTCAACCAGACCAGGTATGCCTCATTCACCACCGTGTCTGCAACATGGTGCAGCACACAACAGGAGCTCATAAAACAGGATGAATCTTGAACTCTGTCCTCTTTCTGCCTCAAAAGTCTAGGGCAGGGATTGGCCAACTATGGCCCTCAGGACAAATCTAGCCCTGTATTTGATATATTTTTTAAAAGATTTTATTTATTTATTTGACAGACCGAGATCACAAGTAGGCAGAGAAGCAGGCAGAAAGAGAGAGAGAGAGGGAGGAGGAAGCAGGCTCCCTGCTAAGCAGAGAGCCCGATGCGGGACTCGATCCCAGGACCCCGAGATCATGACCCAAGCCGAAGGCAGGGGCTTTAACTCACTGAGCCACCCAGGTGCCCCTGTATTTGATATTTTAAAAAAAATTTTTTTAATTGAAATACCTCCATGCTTCTTCCCTTGCACATCAGCTATGGCTGATTTCCTATTACAACAGCAGAGCAGATGCAACAGAGACCATATGCCTGCAGAGCCAAAAATATTTATGACTAGCTCCTTCTGGAAAAGGTCTGTGGACCCCTGAGCTTGTGCATAGGATCTTTCAGTGTAGGGAGAGCCCTTGAGGGTCTCTTTGTTTTGGGGAAAAAGAAGTTCCTCTGCTCCTTCCCTACTCACACTTTATAGCCCCTTTCCCTGGCTTATCTACCTTTTTTTCCTTAGCTCTCTCCACCATTCCTTAACATCTATGCCACTTTTTTATACATGTTGTTTATTCTCGGTCTCTTCTATTTAAAAGCTTCATGTGGGCAGGGAGTTTCATTTGTTGAGCTAATGCTTACGTGCCAGTTGGGACCAGCTCCTGGCACACACGTGGGAATCCCACAGATACCTGTTGACTGAATTAACATGGATTTCAGTGAAGAGATTATTCAGCCAAAGCATGTTGGAGCTTTTCTATTTCACAGAAGATTTGGGGGTTTTCAGAGGGACCAGGTGGCTCCCTATCCCCAGGAGGTATTACTTTTCCTACATCTCTCAATCCTATGGTCTCACAGAACCCGTCGTGCCTGCCCTCTGGGGCTGCTCCCTGTCCCCAAACACTCTGCCCCCAGACCTTCCCTTCCACAGCTGCCAGCATCTTCAGGCTCTTCCTTCTGCAAAGGACTTCTCCTCTTGGTTCTGAAGATTTTCCTCCTGCCTCTCTGCCTGTTTGGCCAGTTCTTCTCCTCTCCTGAATCGTTAGCTCAGCTCCTGAGCTGGCATGAGTTTCACACTCTAAGATCTGAAACTTAGTTTCACACTCTAAGCTCTGAAGTTTGCAAAAACTGAAAGATCCTTGTGTATCACTGCACCTTGAACTACAAGTACCTGAGTGTCTGTCCCCTACACTTTCACATTTTGTATCTTTGATTGCATCACAGTGCCCAGGCATCCAAAGACAGGGCTAAGTACACTGGCTAACTGACGAAGGAGGTAAGGTGCCCAGAGGCTGTGATGGCTCATCGCATGCCCATACCTACTGTTGAACACTGAGGCCAGAAGAACCTCTGGAAGGCCAGAGGAGCTCCTAGGGGCCACCACTACTGTCCTGAAGGCGGAAAGAAAGAAAACTAACATTTCAGGGGTGCCAACTTTGTGCCAGGCGCATTACAAAATTCCTCATTTCCTGAGTTAGGCACTGTGATCCCTATTTTGGATTTAAGAGAAATAAGGCTCAAGGAGTTCAGAAGATTTTCTCAAGGTTTCATAACGTGAATGACAAAGATGAGACTTGTACCCAGAGCATCATGACTCCGAAAGCTCATTCTCTTTCTACCACAGCAACAACACTCCATGTTGTTCATGTGCTTAGAATTCTTATGTCTTCAGTAGTGGGAAAATCCATCTCTATAAACACTGATAACTATTCCTTGCCCCATTAAAAAATTAGTCATCCCAGTAAGCACTCCTATAACAGAGTACATACAGGCACCTCTCAGCTGACATTTCAAGTGTTTGGTTTTATCCTAGACCCCAGAGAGAGCTGAATACTGGGAGGGTGGGGCTCAAAGTCCTGGCCATCTCTCCATCCACAGTGTCTGGAACATAATGAGCATGTTCAATGGATGTTTATCAAAGGAATGGATGAATGAAAAAATAAAGCAAATTCTCTGGTACTTTCAGTGTTAGTGGTGGCAGTCCATTTGTTCCTGGATAATATGATGGCAGTAGTACCAGAATCTTATCTGCTCATTGTCTGGCCTATTGACCTGGAGCCCAAACACTGAGCAAACGGGGTGGGAGAGCCTTATTTTGGTCCATACTCATCAGTGAAGGCTTCAGCAGATGATCACTAGCAGACATGGCCTCCCTCATAAGGCTGGGTATGTCAGGGGTGGAGCAAGACATGGAATGATGGACAATACACTTTACTAGAAGCCAGGCATCCTGAGTTTTAATCCCATTGGATGAGTGGTTTCATATAATTCCCTTGACCTCAATTTTCAAACACCAGAAATGCATAGTAGGAAGATGGGACTACTTCAGTGGTTTTCTTAACTTTTCATTACCAAGGATCTATTGATGGGAGGTTTTTCCCCTTTACATTTGTGTTTTCAAAATGTCTGTTAATAATGAGAAAAAACCATCACCTTCATTTAGAAAGTGCAAAAAAACTGACAGACAACAGGCTAGCTATAACTACCAACAAAATGCACTGGTAACATGAGATAACTAATGCCAAACCCCAGACTGCGATCATTCCAGCCCAAAGCAAAGACCTTGGATGTTTCTGTCACCTGTGAAGCTGGTTCTAGGTAAAGTCATGTTTCCCTGTAGACTTACTGAAATACGGGAAATAGCCCATGATTTTTTTCTAACCTCTGAGTCCCTCGAGGTTACACATTCCCCAAGTAGACATCAATGGGCTCCAAAGCTGCTGAGACTGGTGATTCTGTTTTATCTGTGCAAGTCCTGCAGGGGGATTAGGTTGACCTCTTGATGAAATTCAGGGATTTCTAACTAGGAAATTATACTGCCTTCACATCTCCAATAATTGGGGAAAAAATCCAAGATGGCAGAAACATAAGAGACATAAACAATGACAGTGCATTTTCAAATGGAAAACATCTATGTGAAATAAAAACTTTGGGGCTACAGATGACTTAGACAGAAGTGAGTATGAGAAAACTAACAGACACTTGGTTGGTGAAGGAAATGCATGCTACAGTTCCCTCACAGGGCATGAAGCAAAGTTTCCCCGGGTCGATACTTACAAGTAATAGGAGTAGGAATAAGCATTTCTTCTATATATTGATGGGCAGTCAGATGAAGGAAATGTCCAAAAAGGGGGAAAAAGAAAAGACAAACAAACAAGAATTAGATTTATATGAAATCTTGATTCTTAGAAATGCACATAGTATTTCAGCATCCCAAAGCTCAAGGAGATGCAAGTTTTTCTAATCCTCTTCGCTGAGAATCAGATACTTCTGGTGGTAGAAGGAGTGAGACAGCCCTCTCTTAACGATGGAGAAATTCACTACTCATGCTGAAAAAGCCACGTCTAATGTTGGCTGTTTTAGTTGTTTGAAAGTTCTTTTCTTCTGGTCAACTAAAACTAGCTTCCTTGTAATTATGACTTTTTTGGCCTTCTAGAACTATTCTACCACTCTTCCACATGATAGTGCTCTTATGACCTGAGGAAAGCCATAATGACTTGTTTGTTCTCAGTTTCAGGTCAAACCACATCAGAACCTATTTAGTAAGGCCATCAAAAGCAAGGTAATCAGGTATCTAGCATTCAAGATGGCTCCCCAACAATCCACACTTCCCAGTATGCATGCTCATGTGTAGTTTCTTCCCGCATTAAACCAGGATTGGCCCTATGTTACCAACAGGATGTGGCAGGAATTACATTCTGGGACTTTCTAGGATAGATCAGAAAGAAGACTTATAGCTCTATATGAAACCCTCAGTTGGAATCCTGACTCTCCATGAAGAAGTCCAAGTATCCTGAGGTTGCCATCCTGAAAAGACCAACTGGAAAGACACTAAAACTGCATGAAGAGAGACATCCAGCCAGCCCCCACCAGTTGGATTATGTCAATGGAGACCCTTGGTATCATGGAACAAAACAAGTTATTCCCTTCAAGCCCTGACCAAAGCTCAGATACATAAGAAAAAGGAGTCACTAAATTTCATGTTTGTTACATACCAGTGATCAAAACAAAATTCAAACTTTATCATTAAGAGCACTGCAGTAAGAGAAAGGAATTCCAACCTTCAATTCACACAGACTACAACTTGAATAAATTCTCTGTACCTTTATTTCTATATCTGAACCTCATATGAGTTAAAGTAGATCATTAGTTTTCAAACTGTGTTTGTAGCATCTTGGGAGTTCTGTACAGTAGCCTCATTGAAATGGGAGAGAAGGATACTGAGCAGGTAGGGCTGCTGGTTCCTCACTGTCCACAAAAGCCAGTACTTCCCTATTTTTTTAAGTATTTTATAAACTGGAGTTTCCCTTAAAATTTCACATGACAAAGAACTGCACTCTCCAAAAGAAAGCTTGAAAAACCACCACCTGAAATCTCTTCCCATGATGTCCCTTCTAGCTCTTGGCTTCTGAACAATAAAAACTCAAATAAATCCATGATATTCCTTTTGTTATAACTTTTTGTACTCTGTAGGAAAATAAATAGGAATGCCTTTATCTTACAGACTTCGCCACACTGACAATAACTGATACATTTGTGGATTGAGAAAAATTGCTGATAATTAAGGTCCCCAAATATCCATCTGAATAGGCAAGAATAGTTCCCTTCCCTCTTGAGTTATGTGGTTAATTGCAACAGTTATCCCTGTTTGCTTGGCTCAGGAAGATGCAGTCTTTATGGCTGCAGCATGGGAACATGTTCTTGGAGCCTCAGATTTCTCCCTGTTGAGTAGGAAAGTAGCCAAAGTCCCTAGGCAGGGCCACTTGTAAGCTTTCTCTTATTCATCAGGAGAAGCCAACTCTCCTCTCTCAGATGGAAAGTAACTCTGAGAAGAAGTTATGGCAGAAAGGAAGCCCCATGTATACTTGGGAAGCTGAGCTGGGGAAAATGAGCCACAGTGCAGGAAGATCTGGTCACTCATAAAACCATTCAACATCTTGCGTTAAAGGAACAGTGGCCCTAGATGATGAAAGGGATGAGGAATGTGATGGGCGGGATTTGGAAGAGCCCACACAAGTCACCAAATCCCCCTTGCCAACCATATAGGTTCACACTGTAAGGAAACCATTCTTCTCCTTCATGGCTGGCTCTGTGGTCCAGTGCTTAGAAATGTGATTCCTGAGCACCTGGGTGGCTCAGCTGGTTAAGCAACTGCCTTTGGCTCAGGTCATGATCCTGGAGTCCTGGGATCAAGTCCTGCATTGGGTTCCCAGCTTCATGGGGATTCTGCTTCTCCCTCTGACCTTCTCTGCTCTTATGCTCTCTCTCACTCTCTCTCTCTCTCAAATTAATAAATAAAAAAATCTTAAAAAAAAAAAAAGAAATGTGATTCCTTGGGGAAGAAAGTTAGGCTTCCATTTTATGAACACTTACTGCTACCTCTGCTCTCCATATTGTCAGGAACAGTGGGTGAGATTTGAGAGGGCAGGGTTCCATTCTCAGGTCTTTCACTTGCTCACTGTGACTTCTTGGGCAAGTCAGTTCTTCCTTCCAAACCGCTGTCTCCTGATCCATACACCAAGGTGAATGGCATGGATGACTGCCAGCCTAAATAGCTTTGAGGAGTGCAAATACATCTTTGTGTCCCGGCACCACCACTTGCTAACTACATGGCTTTAAGTCACTGAGTATCTCTGAGTCTCAGTCTCTCCACATCAGGGCTGGGGACAATCATTACCTATTCCCAAGAGTCATTGTGGGCATTAACATTAATCTAAATCATATGCAAATTGTATGTGATATATAATATATAAAGTATTTTAAGAAAATCATATTAATCTAAATTGATATTAGATTATAGTAATCTAAACTACCTGACATTAGTAGTCCTCAATAAAGGGGAGTTTATGTCCCCACCTCATCCACAGATATAAGGTCTACTGCTTCTCACTCTGGTGACCAGGAACAAAGTGTTCACCTCTTGGGAATGATAGGAATAGTAATAAAATAATAAAAATACTTATGGAGCACTTACTATGTATCAGGCATTGTCCTAAGCTCTCATACTTTAACTCATGTATTCCTCACAACCACCCTGGCAGATGGGTATTATTATCATTCCCACTTTACAGAGGAGGAAACTGAGGCAAAGGTTTATGTAATTTGCCTAAGATCATGCAGATAGTAGCCAGATCTGACAGCAACATGGCTCTAAAGCTTGTGTTCTGGCCCACTAGCCTGTGCTGCCTGTGAAGAAGGAAGAAAGCAGATGGATGTTGAGCAACACAGTGGGTCTAGCATTGAGATGACAAGTGTCTTAAACCTTTTAATACTCCCAACCACCCCATGGAACAAGCATTATTGTTCTTGTTTTTGGTTGAGGAATCTGAAGCTCTAAGGGGTCACTCCTCATTAGATCTATTGCCTTGTGTAGTTTGGGACCAACTGTAATGCCTCCATCCTGAGCCAGCTGTCCTCACCATCAACAGTCCCAGCCTGTGCTCTAGGGCCCTAGGCTGCACTCAATATTCTGGATCTTTTGGCTTTTCTGCTTTCAACCTTCAGGACTCACCTCTGCTGGGCCACCTTCTCATGACAACATGCTTTCTTACCTCCAAACCACCTCTTCCAAGTAGCTTTCCTGAGTTATCCTGGTTGTCACCAAAAGCTGGTGGGTGCTATCCTGACCCAGCTTCAAGACAACTCAAGGAGAACAGCAACTCACAAGCTTCTATTAATTGAGTATCTTTTCCCAATTATATTGCAAAGTGTCCCCGGGCAAGGATTATAGTTTTTTACTGTGTGGCCACAACATAGTATACATGTGTGTTTTCTCTCAGGCTTGAAGAAGATTTACTGAAGGTCTAAATTTACAAGTGATATTGCAAGTAACAGATTGCCTGAGACCAAAAATCTTGAACAGGAAGACAGCTGTGCTTAGAAAAAAACAAAAAACTCCAAACTTAATAAATCACATACTGCAGAATCTTCTTTTCTGCTGGCTGACATGGCTGACTTGAGGCACAGCTTTCCTTTGTTCCATACTATTTAAACAGGACTAAGTTATCTATTTAACTATCCATTTGACCATCTACCCATCCATCTAGTTCATAAACCCACCCATCTCCCCTTCTATCCATCCATGCATCCATCTATGCATGCATGCGTACAGCCATCCATCCTTCCATCCATCTAACCACCCATCCATCTACCCACTTGGTAATTTACCCACCCACTTATCCATCTAGTCTATAAGCCCACACACTCATCTACCCTTTCATCCAACAACCCATCCATCATCCACTCATCCATCTTCCCATCACCAAGTTCCAGAGACAGAAAGACAAAGGAGATCTTGATCCAGTCCAAATGTCTGATGAGAGAGCCAGATAAGAAACTTGTAAAACAAAGAGTAGTAAGAGCTACCACTTAAACAGCAGGAGGTCACTTACATGCCCGCTACTGTGCTAATACATCAGGTAGACTACTTTATTTAATCCTCACTATGCAGCATTATTATCCCTGTTTTATGGATGAGGGAAGTGAAGCTCAGAGAGGTTAAATAACTTACTCAAATTTATATAGTAGGTAAGTGGCATGGCAGGAATGAGACTCCAAGCAGTCTGACTCCAGAAGCCTGCATTACAGTCCTAGGATCCAGTCCCACATCGGGCTCTCTGCTCAGCAGGGAGTCTTGTTCACCCTCTGACCCTCCTTCCTCTCATGCTTTTTCTCTCTCTCACTCACTCAAATAAATAAAAATTTTAAAAAAGATGTGATTAAATTCTAAAAAAAAAATGATAGAAGCCTGCATTAATAATCACTATGCTATACTGTCTTCTGGAGTGACACAGGGAGCAGTGGGACCATATCCAGGTAAGAGTGGGGAGGGGGATAGATAAGGTGGTATAGAGTCTATGAGGCTTGAGTTGTAAAGTCAAGGAGCATCTAGATGGATGGAGGAGGAAGGGTACTTCCAGGCAGATGGAACTGTCTATGAAATGTAGGGGTCTGGTTAGCAAGGTGAGAATGTCAAAATATTGGCAGGGCCTAGTTCCCAAAGAGATGAAGGACCTTAGTCCCAATACCACAGCTCATAGGGAGAACCCAAAAAGCCAAGAGGCCAGATATTTTTCTAGATGAATGATTCTGGCAGGAGTGTGAGAAGAAAGTTGGAGGGAAGAGGGACTGGGGTCATGAATGTTACTGTAGGGATCCAAGCAAGAGATGTTGGGGGCCTGTCTCATAATGGCCATGGGGAAGGAGAAGTGAATATGAAAGGTGAATCAGTAGGTGATTAAATGGGAGTGTACTGAGGAGGATCTCCAGGGTTCTAGTTGGAGCAGCTACCTGAATGGGTACAAACAGAAGGATTTACTTTTCAGTGTGTGGAGCAAGGAGCTATTTAGAATGGCCTGGACAAAACCAGCCAGCATGACCCACTTAATTTGGGCTGCTTTCCCACCTCAGCGAACCACTGAAAATTATGTCATACAATTCAGCATCTCAGCAAGTCCTGTTTTATATTTCATTCGGGCTAGTGTGGCATCCATTATCAGACTGGCCAAGTATGAGGCCCAGCTCTGCCACTTATTAGCAATGGGATTTGGGGCAATTTCCTGAAATTCTGCATTTTGGTTTTCTGATCCATATCACACTACAAACTTATAGTGGCACTGTCGCTTTTGGCCCACCCAGAAGCTCCCTTTTCTTATCGCCTCACATCCCCCCCTGCCCCGCGATAGTGCATTCCCTGAAGTCTCAGACTATGGTGGGTCGTTCCCCTGCTGCCCTTCCAACCTCACGTCCTCACCACAGGACAGGGTGTACTCCTGATGCTCCATGTTGATATTCGGGTCTGTGTTCTGGGTGAAGTTTTCCTGCCCAAGAGACAGAGTGTTAATCCTGGGCCCCATCTGTTCTAATTTCACAGGGCTCCTCTATTCAACATGTTTTTAGGGAATCCCCAGTATTCGCATGGCACGTTTGTGATAAGGATGAATCAGAATAGGCAGCTGATGGTCTAGCGGAGAAGATAAGATATGAATACAAATGACAAATATAACAGGATATAACATGGAGCCTCACAGAGGATCCAGATGGTGTCTAGACTGGAGGTCAGGAAGGGTTTACTGGAGAAAGATGACTTTTGAATGAGACCTTAAACAGGGGTAGAGTCAGGTCCTGTGGAAGTGAAAAACACAGGCATTGAATGAGGAGGAGACTTCACAAGCAAAGGTATAGGTAGAGTAAGACCTTCAGGAAATCTGCCAAAACTACTGTGAGCAGGGGACGGCGCAGCTTGACACGACTCTCCAGATGACCTAAATAAAACATATGCTTGTTTTTTCATCTCTACTTCATAAACTACCATCAAGGGATTTTTGACAGCAGGTTTGGGAGTGCAAGTTTCATTTCTGCAACATCACTTTGGCCGCACTGCGGAGGGTGGGTAGCAGGGGTGGGGCTGGGGAGGAGATTCATGCAACAGAGGGGTCTGCACCAGGGAAGGAGCTGTAGAGGGAATGAGGGGAGGATGTGTGACCAAGAGGAGGTAAAGGTGCAGGTTCAGAAGTATCAGGTTGATACGACCCCATCATTTTGACTGATGGAATGAGAGGTAGTACCTGTCACTAAGATAGGGACACAGGATCTTGAGCAGGTCGGTGGGCAAGTGATGACCATGAAAACCTCAAGGGATTTTCAAAGCAGATATCCCAAGGCAGATGATACAGGGCAGTGAAGCTCTGGTGAGAAAAGGCCCAAGTAGAAGATCCTGCCCTCCTGGGCCATTCCCATCTCAAGGCCAGCAAAACTACACCTACCATGTGGATGCATCCACGCCCGAAGACCTGGGCATATGGCACAGTGGCTGCGTGCAGGGGAGGGTCACCAAATCTTCCTGGGGCCGGGGGTTTGTGGGAAGCCTCAAGGAAGAGGCAATAGTTGGGAGTCCTACTTGGAGGAACTTGGGCTGAGGGTTAGAGAGTGGCAGGAAGCTTGTAGGTGAAGACAAATGTCCGACACTTGCTTCAGGGCAACAGCGTGCACGACAGCAGAGAATAGCAGCAAATGATGCCTGAACCTGGGCCACCTGTTTCCTGTTCCAGGATTCACTTATTTTCTACCAGTGTCCATGGACTGGAATAGAAGCTCCCAGCATTCAGTTAACTCTCTGGAGTCAAAGAGCCTGCGTTTGTGTTTTGATTCTCCAGGGTCTGGGAAAAATCATAAACCCCTTTGAACTTCAGTATCCTCTCCCTTAACACCCCCCCCCAAAAAAAACAACAGCAGAATACAAAAAAAAAAACCAAAATAGGAGTACCAACATCCTACCCTGCTATGACTATTTGAAGTATTAAAATCAGAATATGGGGACCATTTAAATGGAAAATCTACAAATAGGCTAGAATGTGTATACTGATTTTAGCACTGCCCTTAGCATATTAGCAATGGGTTTGGAGTTGGCTTGGTACAGTTGACAGTCAAGTGAGAGAGTAATGTCCCTGTTGATATTATGCATGATGATCTCTTAGGCAGGTACAGGACATAAAGTCTGTCCCAACCATTAGCTCATTTGATCTTCAGAACAATCCCACGGGATTAGCTGCATCTCACAGCTGAAAAAGTAAGAGGCTTAACTTTGTTGTTTCTCCAAGTCTAGCAGCAAATAAATAGAACTGTAGATATTTGGACCCAGTTTTTCTGCTTTTCTAACCACAGCCAAAAGATGTCTATACCTATTAGACTGGGAGCTCCTGGGGCAGACCCAAGTCACAGAGAACCAAAGTACACCAAAAGATGCACATTTTTCTCAAAGTAGGCTCTCATATCTCAAAGTTAAGACACTTCAAATTCATTCTTGGAAAAGTTACTATATGGACAGACAAAGCACCGTTGGCAGAAGATCAAGGCTGGACCAGGAAGAGCTGGGCAGGGGGAAGAGGAAGAGAGATGGAGGTGGCTAGAACCATGTGTAGGGGCTGACCTCAAAAAGGTCTCCCTAAAAGTTGCTCAGTTTCCATTTGAAAAGAAAAAGGAATGGAAAGGTTAATGTGTGATCCAGACAAGTCTTGGGGTACAACTCTACCAATGAATCCTGCTTTACCTGGCTCCAGAGTTTGCCCATGCAAAAGTAAATGGCTACACCTTGAGCCTTGGAGGACCATGCTCAGACTTCAGCGGGTGTGTGTCCCAAGGATTAAATTGGGACTACGAAGCTTGTGGACATGCACACATATGTGCGTATCACCAAAACAAACATTAAAATGTAGAATTTCCCATATGTGAATGGCTAACAAACATCTTCACACACCAAGGTTAAGGCACTGAGGCTTGGGCTTTCCATGTTCATTTTCATTGATGGCACCAAGAGCCCTATAGTAGTAAGCCAAGGGACCACAGGGGTGGCCTAGCAACCCTTTGGCTGCATATTCCTTTGGGAGAGGACATCTAGCAATTCTAGAGGGAGGAGGCCAGGGAAAAAGATGACAAGGGCTAAAGTAATGAGAGTCTCTATTTCAAAACTCAACAGGGCGTGTCAAAAGTTGGTATGTTCTATTACATAATGGCATGCAGAGACCCATTCTAGAACATTCTGAGGTCCGGATGTGATCAAGAGAACCAGGAGTGAAGGATGGACCCATTATCCAACCAATATTCAATATCCCAGTTAAGAACTATATCAGGGAGGAGCTTCAGGTTACTTTCTTATAATGCTCATGTAACCCTCTGTATCTACATGGAACTCTGATTCTGCATTGGCCTGCATTCAAGGAAGCCCTCTCCAAAGAGCCAAAGGTACTATGCAAAATACTATAACTTGTATCTTCTGCAAATCCTGTTTGAATCACCCACCAACATTTCATATGCCTTTCTGCAACCTTACATTTCTCAATACCCCCTTAATCCATTACAAAACAACCTAGTAGCAACAACAAAACAATTGATTTAACTTCCTTCATTAAGTTTTTCCCCTGGTCCCCTGTGTTCTAGCTCATTCTCTGTCACTTTCTAGTTCAATATCCCAAAAGAAATCAAGCAAGAGACTCTCTTCGGAGGGTCACAAGGAAGCCCCAAGGCCAATGATGATGAATATTGCAGGGAGAATTGAGGGACATCTTTTGTGTATTGCAATACCTGGTCGGGCTTTGGGGAAATTGTTGAGCCAGCTGAATCCCCTACCAGCAGAGGAAACAGGAAGCCACCACTCCCATGTCAATAGAGATGATGAAGAAGACCCAGCTCAAGCCAGTGGAGGAGGCACATTGGGCATGTGACTTCTGAGAGTTCCTGCATCCAGGAACTAATTTGAGGTCACAGTGGGACACTGAAGAGTTGCTGACACCAGGATCCTGAGTTGTGATGATCTGCCTATTATTCGGGGTTTTCTTTTCCTTTAATACCTCTTCCTTTCAGGTAGTTGTTGGACACCATTCAGGCCAGCAGTAAGTTAGTGACAGACTGAATTGAGCAATGATGTTTCCCCATACTTCTGTATGGGGCTGGAGTCAGAAGAGATAAGGGAGCTCACCAAATGCTTCTCTGTCCTTTGGGGGCATCTCTCAACATCAGAAGACATTGTACACTACTGGCAAGAGTACAGATCTATACTATGTTCTCTTTTTCTCTTCTTTTCTTGCCTTGCACCCATCTGTAAATTATTACTATTAACTAGGTTTTCTTTTCCCTTTCTCTTTTTTTCCCTAAAAGATACTGTGTATGCAAACAGTGATTAGTCCCCGCCCCTGCCCATCCCCACTGATGCCACAGCATCTCAGATTCGCCTCTTGGGGACACATGGTAATCATGGGTCTGATGGACAGTTTTGATACAGGTGAGAGATGATGAAGATATGCAGTAGAGGTTAAATCTACACAAAGGACTCACTTTATACCTGTTCCCACCCTGGAAACAGAAAGCTCTTTCCTCCCTCCCGAAAAGTCACACGTTGCAGAAATAGCTGCAGAGAAGGAAGTGAAATTTCTTCACAAGCTCACAGATGATGGTGACGTGGGTTAAGCCAGGCTTTAGAAAGAGCAAAATTGGAAGAGCTTATCTGACTTACAAATCAGTGGCAAAGAATGAGAACATTTCAGGTCTATCAGAGAAGAATGCGTTTCTATTAAATTGGTTACTTTTTCCAGGTAGGCAATCCCAGAGTCACCTCTGCCTCTAATGTATCTGTGACTCTAAGAAACATGTTAGCAATCTTACACGTGCTTACTGCTCCCAGAGAAACCAGCCTTCGTGTTTGACTTCATCTAATAGCAGCTGACTTGTTACTGAGACCTACAATATGGTCTTATGGATGATGAGGATATGACAGTGCAGTGCTGTCCTTAATGCTTTGGGGGCCCTTGTTCCTGGATATTAATGTCATACCTTCCCTTCCCCCTCTCCCACTAGAAAAACAGTAGCTGGCTAAGAACCTTAACTCTCTCATCATTCTACTAAGAGTCTGAGGAAAAGAGTGATCCTGTTAGACAAAGCATATCCAAAAAGGACAAGGTCCTACCAAGAAGATGTCCTAGCCAGAGGGAGGACTGGCTGATTCAGAAGAGAGTCATGAAAGACACAGGGATATTCTTGAGTCAAAATGGCCAAGAGGGGCGCCTGGGTGGCTCAGTGGGTTAAAGCCTCTGCCTTCGGCTCGGGTCATGATCCCAGAGTCCTGGGATCCAGCCCCACATCCGGCTCTCTGCTCAGCAGGGAGCCTGCTTCCTCCTCTCTCTCTGCCTGCCTTTCTGCCTACTTGTGATCTCTGTCAAATAAATAAAATCTTTTAAAAAAATGGCCAAGAGAAGGCTGATTGCATGTATCATGGGAATGCCAGTCTGACTCACTGAACACTGGAAAGGGAAATTAAAAAAAAAAACTTTTCTGCATTTATATTCATGGGACTCCTTAGGTAGAAGTTGGGATATCTTTAGGGCATTCTATCTCTTTGCTCTGGTAGGAAGCAAATTTCAGGAGCACTTTTTGTTCCACAGATGGAAACAAGTGCCTGGTCCTCCTTACAGGGCTTGCCCTGAACTCTGAATGACAAAAAACCAGAGCCTCAGGCTAAGGTGTTAAGTGGTTTGTTTAATGATGTAAAATTATCTTCAGGCTGGGGGCAGGGCATGCTAAAGCACATAATGTTACAATGTTGATAATTTTTTTTTTTTTTTGCTCTGGCCGACCAGGGGAGTGGGAAGGTGGAGACCAAGACTGGGACCACCATGTTGAAACTGAGAAGACAGAGAGGTGGGTGGTAGGCATGGAAACATGGCGCCAGCCCAGGGGTCAAGGAGAGGTGGGCCCTGGGACTCCCTGTTTGGGATAATAACCTTGCCTCTAGGGACAGTGACAGCTGATATGCATCAGCTTTCCTAGATGAATGGTTCCTTTCCAAAACTGTCTGCAATTCCCTTGTGAACGTCTGATAAACAGAAGATGTCAGTGTGGCAAATCTTGGGGATCTGGGGATAAGGAGGAGTTTATACCCTGGCTTTCATGAGCAATGCAACAGTCGATAACTGCTAGTATACCCAGGAAGACATCTTATGGAGAAATAACAAGTAGCAAAAATCCAGGTGGGAAGGTATTATGGGACATAGAGTAGGAAAGAATCTTCCCTTGGGACTACTACACTACAGGAGGCTTTATCTCTGCCACGTGGGGGTCAGCTTGGGATGCTGCTAGTAGACCAATGAGAAATCAGGGTGAGTGAAGGCAAAAAGGGTGAAGCATTACTTTCTTCCATCTGTATTCCTGGGGCTCCCCAGTAATCCTGATGAGACATGACCAGTTACAACAGAGCAGTTAACTCTGAGAAGACTCATGACATGGAATCCCATGGCACACCACGGTGGCCCAACTGCAGGAGGGATCATTGGCTCTGTAGGAAACCACCCATCTCTGGGCCACTTGCCAAGTAGGCAGATGCCAACACAATGAGCCACAAGTGGCTCAAGGATTTCAGGATTTGAACACTCATAAAGGAGAGTCCCTGCTGGGAAGTGATCAACAGAGCCAGGAACTGGCCACACGGCAGTACTGGACTAGCTGGGGTCAGCAGAGTCTGCAAGACAGCACCAGACACTCACCTCCTCTTGATGGTGAGCATGACACCCAGGAGAATGATGATGAACATGAGGAGGCCAGCGATCACACCGGCCATCTTCACGGTGTTGTCCACCTGCTTCTCTGGCTCCACAGTGTTAGAATTCTGAGTGGAGGCACCTTCAAGGAACAAGAGGAAGAAAAACATTGAAAGGGCTCATACGCATGACTAGACAACAATTATAATGACAACAGGTTCCATTCATGGAGTGCTGACTATGTGCCAGGCACTACGCTGAGAGCATTACACACAGTGTCCCATCTAATCTTTTTGAGGATTAGTCCTTTGTGATGTTGGGGTTATTATACCTTTTTTTTTTTTCAGATGAAGAAATTGAAGTACAGAGAAATGAAATGAGTGTTCCAAGGCTGCACAACAGCGAGGTTGGGGCACCATTATCCTCCAGGGAGATCAAGTGGAGGGTTTTATCCCTCACACTGATTTGTCCCTAGAATCAAACATGGATCTATAATTTGATTCTTGGGTTTGTGGAATTATCCCAAGCCCTACTTTATTCTTTCTGGTAAATGGTGAAAACAACAGCTTTGTATTACGGTAACATGATTAAAATCACTGGAACTTTAAAGGTAAAAACATAAAGATTTTATTTTGTGCCTTATATGAAACAAATGGTGTGGCAGAAATTTAGTGCATTGAAGGAACTGCCTGGGGTTCAGAAAACACACGTGACTGACTCCATTTCTGGAATTTAATGTTGATGTTACGTGCTCTGCCAGGTACTAACTTGTTGATTTAATTCCAGGTAGCCAAAAAAAAAATGCCTCTGCCTGGCCTCTTCAGGCAATGGACCAGGGATCAGAGGTCCTTTCTCATTCCAGACACCCCTATGAACACCTCTGGAGAGTGGCCCAGAGGTTACCAGCACCCTGAATGAATTCCTTCCTGCTGTTACTCATATTGCCAACAGTGTCATGTTTGTGTGTGCCAGCCTAAATCCCCAGAATCCTTCTCCTGACACATCCCTACTTTTCGGCTTCATCAGCACCAGCTCATTCTTCATCAGTGACTACATCTCCTCTGTTGGCCTGTGCCCCTGGGAGAGCTCCTCTCTCTTCACTAACTTCTAACTCCTTGTAACACTTTGCACACACCTCAATATACAGATATTAGTTATTTCTCCATCTGTCTCCTCCAGTGGTCTGCAAACTCCTTGGGGGGCAGATTATACCTCCTTTGTCCTTGCTTCCTCATGGTAGCCCTGAGCCTGCCTTGTAATAGGTGTTCCCTTAATGTTTGTGATTGTTCAACGTTTAGCTGAAGGGGTGACATCTCTGCCCACATACATTTGTTCTCATGGAACCAAACTGAATTTCTCCTTTTTCAGTCATGTATTCACAGAACTCAGCTGAATTGAAGGGATGCTAATGCCCACAAGCTACGATCCTGATTCCCCAAACTCACTGATGTTTAAGAACAGCCCTCCAGCACAAGGACACATCCCTTCTTCTTGGTTAAGAGTGTCAAGTGTTTTCCTCTATCAGAGGACATTCCCCAAACTGTCTTGTAACTGGGACAAGCTGGGTTTACTTAGTCCAGCCTCCCCAGTGGGAATGGACAGTCTCCAAGAACAGGGAGTGAGTGTTATCTCTCTAACGCCAGAGTCTCATATAGGCCGTCATCCTCCTCCTCCAGTTAACAGATGATTACTGAATGATATAAAGAGAAGTAGACAGCAGTTGTTTGCTTCATTCATTCATCCACTTGCTCCTGAGCATCCATGTGTCAACTGATGTTATCTATGGGATGGGATGAGAGATCCTTCTCCCGGATGGACTCATGAACATGGGATTTTATTCAGTTCCCTTCACCAACTAAAGGCAAGACCAGCCCACCAAATCCCAGGTCTGCCTGAGCAAGCTCTACTTCTCTACAGCCCAGAGAGATTGTGGGGCAGTTAGCCAATCACCTCTTTGGCAGGCTGGTCTCCTATCCTGGAATGGGGGCTGATTCTAAGGAGCGCCCACATAGCCTCCATTTTCCAGTTTGGAGCCATGATTTCTGAGATACGGTTAGTCCACTGTGTACCAAACATAAGGGAAACTGAACATCTCAGGTGACAATTTCCTCAATTGTGTCAGAACCTTTTTATTTGGGTTTGGATTTGTAGGAAGGAAACTTTCTCTGGAGCATTCACTGCCATAGCTAAACTTTATTTAGTGCCTGCTCTGAGATCCTATTCTAGAGACCAGGGATATAAGGGAAAAGGAGCCCTGGAGAGGATCCTATTACCTTAGGAATGCTGTTGCTGGCTGGCTTAAAGAGATTCATACTTCATTCCTCCGATAAATAATCACAAGCACTCACTATATGCCAGGCATTCAGTGATACAGTGGTGGGCAATACAGGCACAGTTCCTGCCCTCAAAGAACCTACCATGAGTGGTGGGTGGAGCTCAAGAGACAGAATTAATGAACGACAAATCAGTAACAGTAAGCTTTCAAGTCTGTTAAGGATGAGAAAAGAGAGGCATGTGGCACTTGGAAAGCATATACTAGGGGAATGAATCACAAACGGCAAGATGTGGCCAGTGGGGTGAGCTTCAAGCTCAAGGGACGACGGGCTGTAACCAGGTAAAGAACATGAGAGGAGCCTGTGAGAGCCGCAGAAACAACAGCACTGGCTGAGGCTGTGTGATGGGGCAAGGTGCAGTCAAGAAATGAAAGAAACACAGTGTAACAAGGGTGAGAAAGCAGGGTGAGCATGGGGAGAGAGAAGCTGGAGAGCGCAGCTGGGTCCTGCCTGCACAGGGCATCAGAGGCCACAATGAGAGCTTTTGTTCTTCACCTTGAGAAACCCAGAGAGCCACTGAAGTGTTGTTCATGGAGCAATACTATGCTCAGATTTACTTTTCCAACAGATCATTCCAGCTTCAGTGTCGAGCCAAAGTGGCCTGAAGAGGCGAATTTGGAAACAGTGGCGGGCATCCAGGTGGGAGATGATAGCTGTGTGGGCTTAGGTGATGGCCGTGGAAACGGAATAAAAAAGATAATTACCTGAATGCATATAAGTAAAACGTCTTGATGGGACGGATGCAGAGAATGAGAGAGAAAGATGTCAAGGCTTCCCACAAGTCCTTGGTTTCCTTCTTTTTTTTTTTAAAGACTTAGAGAGAGAGAGAGAGAGAGTGTGTGTGTGTGCACGCGCGCACGTGTGTGCATGTGCACATGTGTATGCATGTGCACATGTGCATGCATGTGTCAGGGAGAGGCAGAGGGAGCAGGGGGAGAGTCCTCATCAGACTCCTTGCTGATTGTGGAGCCCAATGTGGGGTCGATCTCATGACCCAGAGATTACGATCCTGAGATCACAACCTGAGATGAAGCCAAGCATTGGATGCTTGACCAACTACACCACCCAGGTGCCCCAGGTCTTTGGTTTTCATAACAAGGTGGATTATGGTGCTGCTTATGGGTTTGAAAAACAATAGGATAAGTATAGCTACAGAGAGGAAATGTGTGTGTTTGGAGCAATATGAGCTAGAGATACACTCTAGAAAGGGTGCAGTTAAAAACGCAGGTCTGGAACTCTGGAAGGAGGTCTGAGCTGGAAGTAAAAGTGTGATTTATGCACACAGGCCATATCTAAAGGCTGAGGTTGATGGAGCCACCCAGAGAAAGAATAAAGAGTGAAAGGAGAAGGAAGATATGCCTATAGAGGAGACAGAGCAGTGTCCAGATGGGTAAGAAAACAACCCAGGAGAACTGAGCACCCTAGAGCCAAGAAAAGCGTGTTTCAAGAAAGAAGGAATAATGAACCATGTCAAACACTGCTCCCAGGATGGCTTCAAGATCCACAGTCAAGGGAAAGTGAAGGTCTTGGATCAGTGTTAGAAACCCTTCCCCAAATAAGTTCCAAGATGCCCTACACTGAAGCACCTTCAGTGGTGACCATGAACCAAGAAGGGTTCAATCCAGGGAGCCTTTCTGAAAGACCAGAACCCAGTGGTTTAGACAAATTCAATAAGTTCAGTCAATAGGCATCAGAGGTGAAATCACACACTCTGCACAGGAACATTATGAGAAGGAATCATGCTTGGTTGACCCAACCAGACTCCAGGAGCTGAGACATGAACATGGCCCGGGACATGGCCAATCCAATATCCACTGCAGTGCCCTTTCAAGGGCATTTGCTGTAGTCACTGTAGAATTGTTCAAAAAGGAAGTATGCCAACTGTGTTGAAAGGGGGTATGGGAATAGAGGAGATGGCTCTGGGATTGAAGGCCAGATAGCATTCCTGTGTGGTTCCTCCATCTGAGAAGAAGAAGAAAGGAATGGAGATCAAGCATGGGCTAGCCCTGCTCCTGGTTCAGAGTCAGAAGTATCCCCATGAGGCTTAGATCTAAGTGCTCAATGGAGCATATGGGACCCTGTGATAGGACTTACAGAGAAGCACATAAGGGTTGCCTTTTTTTCCTCTTAAATATTTTATTTATTTATTTAACCAAGAGAGAGAGATCACAAGTAGGCAGAGAAAAAGGCAGAGAGAGGGGGAAGCAGGCTCCCCGCTGAGCAGAGAGCCTGATGCAGGGCTCGATCCCAGGACCCTGAGACCATGACCTGAGCCGAAGGCAGAGGCTTAACCCACTGAGCCACCCAGGTGCCCCAAGGGTTGCCTTTTGATGGGGCCTGCTAGCAATGCGATGGGCTATCTCAGGTAAGCACTGATCAAACAGAAGCTCAATTACTATGATTTTTTTTTTAAAAATTCAGCTTAAATGGACTGATCCATTACTGGGTGCCAAGTAATGTGCCAAACAATTTTCATATATGAGGTCATTTAATCGTCACAAAGCTCAGAAGATGCTAGTTTTGTTTTCCCTTTTATATAGGTAAGAAAACTTCACAGAAGGTTAAGTGACCTGTCCAAGGCCATATAACTAGTGGGTTCCAGAGCTGGATTCTGTGTACAGGGCTCACCCCCTTATCACTATAATGAACTATCCTTGATAGAGTTGCTGTTAAGGAAATGCCAAAAAGTCCACAAAGAAGGCTGGCCATGTGGCTCACTGGCCAGAAATCCAAGGGAACTTTTCAGAGGTAGAACTGATAGCTCTTAAGGAATATGGTAGCTGTGTTGCTTTTGCTCTAAGCCCATCCTTTTCATGAGAGTCAAAGTTAGTGCCATATCAGTCCCAAGTCTCTAAAAAACCCTGCTTCTGGCTTTGGGTAACTTCTATCTGCTAACCAGGGATGGGGATGGGAGTCTGCTGAGAGAAGGGGGAGGGACTTGGATATATTCTCTTCATTTCTGTCCTCCATTGCGAGCCAGCCTGAGAACCGTCCACGTAAATCAGAACTGGCAGCTAAGCACCAGGTGGTAAATTCATCCAATTGGAGGAACTTCAAGGCTCTACATGAGTCCCCTGTGTGATGTAGTCATCAAAAACAATCTTGTGAGCTCAGCCTGTACTAACAGGAGACTACTGTCTCTGACATGAGGCTGCATGCTCAACTTTATACCCGGATCAGCTGCACTCTTTCACCTCTGAGCACCCCCAACGCTGAGCCAGTCCTCTTAAAGCAGCTGCTGCCACCCCTAATCTCTGTCCATGAAATTTAGGGTGGCTTAGAATCCAGATCCCTTCTAGCTCCAGCTCAGAGTTCACATCTGCCTTTCAGTGGACTACCTACTCACTGTTGCATATGGAAACGTGGTGCCCAAAAGAGAGCTCTTGGTCTCATGAAGTCTTCCCTCTCCCTCAATATCTGCTCTATACAAAGGGCCGAGTCACTACATTTTACTTTCCTACTGCCTCTTCCCATGTTTCCAAGCAACCATCCCAGGTTATATTCCTCAAGGACTCCTGCTATCCAACAAGGGCAATTAGCTTTGCTTAATACTGCACTAGTCAGACCACTCTGGTGAGGCTTATCCTATTGACTCTAGCATCTGAAAGGTATTTCCAGGGTAAAGACAGGCCAAAAGCCTTGCCACTTAGAGTGTGGTCTGAAGACCAGAAGCATCAGCATTCCCTGGGATCTTATTACAAAGGCAGAATCTCAGGCCCCGTCCCAGGTCTAATGAGTCAGCACCTGCATTTTAACAAGGTCTGGTTGTGAACCAGGTGCACACTGCAATTCAGAGATCATTGACTTTGGAGGAATGGCAGTCAGGATCAGGATTTTTCAGCCTAGAGAATGGAAGATGCAGATGAGACTTAGTTCTTGCCTTCAAAAAGCTGAAAGGCCATTAAGGAAGATGGAATAGACTAGTCCCTTTAATTTTAAAGACTGGAGTTAATGTCAATGGGTAGAGTGGCAGGGATAGATTAGGGAACAACACAAGGAAAGGTTTTTATGTGGAAGGACTATTCAGTGGAGGCTCAAGTCCAGCCCCCGTAGGCAGCATTATGATATAGAGAGGAGCATGAATGCAGTCATGGTTCCCAAGTCCTGTTCCAGAGTTGGCCTTACCTTTCACCTACCCACTTTGTCTCTACCTGTTCTTACCTCCTGGGCTTCCTGGATGCTTCATCAAGCCCAATCCCTGCGATGGGATGCTGATCTTACTTCTTTGCTTATTGACACAGTTTCCCACCTCAACTCAGCATCTCTTGATTCCAGTGATACCCATGCTCAGGGTGAGAGACATTCTCCTTAGAGATATGGGACTCCCATGCAGTCTACCTCCAAATCCCCAAGTCACCCACAAAGGCAGGAGAATGTGTCACCAATAGTAAAAGACACTATGTGGAAACTTGGTGTTTTCCCATCATGCAGAAGAACTACATGATTTCTTATACACCTTTTGAAGCCAAGATTCTATGGTTTTACGAGATCAATCAAAAGCAATGGGTTTCAGACCAGAAAAACATGAGTTTACGTCCAGACTCCATAACTAACCAGTTGTGTGACCTTGATCAAAGCGATTAACCACCAGGTGATTTGATATCCTCATTTGTAAAATAGTAAATGCCAAGTTTGCAGGGATCTTCTAAGGATCAAATGCAATAACAGAAGTAAAAATCTTTGATGAACTCTGAGGAACTACTCACGCATGTGATAGAGTGATGGCATGGCCTTGGAGCTAGTTCCAGGGTTGTAGCAGGAGTTTCCTGTGTCTATAAACTGTGGGTGTGCTGTGGGTGCTGGGGCCATGCTTCCTTGCATCCTGCTTCCTGAGTTCATCTGATCCTTAGGATGAAGGCAGGCAGAGCCCCTGGAATGATTCACTTCACTTTCATCCAATAGGCGAGGCCTGTATCAGGCTTACATCTGGATGGTTTAATGGCAGCAATAACCAAATTTGGCAACAAGGGATTAATGATTCATTCCCAAAGTGCTCTCACTGGCTACAGGCCCAATTCTATAGCTTTACTTCAGAGAATTTCCCTGTGAAGATTTGGAGCAAAAAATAGAAGTCTCAGATAAAGAACATCTAATTGCAGCTGATAAAACCAAGGACATCCCAGGGGATGCATAACCCATGCTGGTGATCATTGCTGATGGTAAAGAAAGGAAACTGGCTCTCAGGAACACCATTCCTAAAAGCTGCAGTCTTTAAAACACACAGTCCCCTCTTAGCTATCCAAGGGCATATTATCCCCCAATCTTACTGTGCTGGCAGTTTACCCCATCTCCTTAATGACTTCTTTTCTCGAAGAATTTCTCTGTCTTTACTCTGGCTTTGCATGCGTCTGGCACCCAGTGGAGAAAACCTTTCAAACTCTGACTCAGAGCTGGTACCTCTACACTAGTGCAGGTTTTAAGGATTGCAGATATCTCTGATTAGGGGCGAGGGGTTGCTAAGAGGAGACTACAGGGAAAAGATAAGGAAGCCGGGCAGATTTCTGGTTCTTCTGAAGTCAGCTATGCACCATATCCCTTCTTGATTTTGCTGGAAGCGAATTCTTAGAATGGTGGGCTATTTTTAAGATGGAATTTAAGCCCAAGATCGGGAATAAAAGTTGGTAGGAAAGCATCTGGATACTTCATTAGATTCAAGCCTCCAGACTTTACAAATTGCATCCCAAGGCATTGAGAGCATTTGTAATTGTGATCATGAACTACTTTGGCAGTCTTTGAGGACTGAAATTGTAGCAAACAGGAGGGGTGCGAGAAGCCTGGGGAGAAACAAATGCTGTTGTTGACTTTTTGTTTTTTAATGGAAAAATGTGGATTCCAGATATTTTGCAAGAGTAAGTGTGATGTTGATATAGGGGGAAAAAAACCATATAGGCTGGATGATTAAACCAGAATTTTTCCCTTACTGTTTACCAAAGGAAGGAATAATCCCAAGAAATCAGCACAGGCTCTGTATCCGTCAGCATCCAACCAGGAAAAGGGAAACCACTCCAAACATGTAAAATGGACCAAATTTGCTAGAGAACAGATACACAGGCATCAGGAGAGGATGGATGAGGCAGCCCAGATGTACTGACACCAAAAGCCATTACCCAGCATTGACTGGAGAGACAAAAGGATGTGGTGGTCCTCATCAGAGCCCAGAGGTCGGGATCACCCAAAAGAAGCTGGAAGTCTGGTAGACCTCTGGGAGAAATGGAGTCATGGAGGGCACCTAGCCATTGTCCAAGAAGGTGCCTGAGGCCAAGAGGGAGAAGGCTTCTCTTCCTTCTTACTGTACAATTAATGTCTCCTCTTGGCCAAACCCACATGCCAGTTGACATGGGGCCCAGGAAACACAGCCTGCAGGGGTTACCTGCACATCTCAGCCAGCAAAGGAAGAACAAAGGAGGGACGTGAGGCCAAACAGGCCAAGGGCCAGTGAGGGTAACCTATGAACAAGTGATGGTATTCACCCCATTGCCACTTTTGAGAGGTGTCTAGCCTTGTCAATCGGGAGGAAGGCCCAGGACTGTGTGTAAATTTCAGCCAAAGTCAAGGCCAAGGCAGAGACTTGTGGCTAGCTTTCAGGAAAGGGAAGTGTTAAACTGGGTCATTCAGCAGGTAATTCTTACTGGTATTTTGATCTAGAATCTTATCTAGGTGAGCCAGGCTAAGCAGTCTTTGTCTATATGCCCGTCCCTGCTGTATCGTGCAGCTCCATTCCATAACCACTTTTCTTGAAGATTTTCGCTGCTTATGCCCTCTTGCCAACACATCATATTCTAATATCGAAGGGATTGATGAACATGTCATGTGAATCTTGTTATACGGGCCAAATTATACAGACTTTGCTCAAATGATATTTAAACTTGACCTTTTAAACTTAAGTTCCTTCATCCTTTTTCACTTCCCTTGTATATCAACCACCATCTCTAAGCCCTTAACACATTGAGTTCAGCTTTATTATTAATCTCTGGGCTTTCCCTATAATTCCTTTCTTGATATTTAGGCACTATAGCATCCCATATAATCACACAGGGAGACAAGCCTTGCTCAAGTTTAAGTAACTGTTGTCTACTTTACTCCTAATATTCTTTCTCTGGTCCCACGATGACTAATTTTTTAAAATTTCTGACTACCTCCCCCACACCTGGGAACAGTGCCTCCCTCGCTAGGTCTCGTTGACTATGGAGTGCTCAAGAAAGATTATTCCATCATTCTTCTAAGTGACATCACCTAGGATGTTTCTCAAGTAATAAATAAATTGCCTCAATTCATCATATGACAGTAATTGCTTTTAGCCAAGATTTAACTCAGAGTCAATGTCAAGGAGCTAGAAAACACTACAGAGACACAGGTTTTTCAAAGATAGCTCTACCCTTGCTGGAGAAAAACCATTTAATAAGTACTGAGTTAAGTGTAAAGAAGATACAGATTTCTAATATCCTAGCCTCCCTCAATATCACCCAGCTGGTCCTAAGAGGTTGGAATTGACTTCATCGCAACCCATACAGCTAAAACTGCTAAATACTGCTGACACAGGTTGCCCTCTTTTTCAGCCTTAAATGGAGGTTAGCACCCCGTGAGATGGGAATAGCTTTAATTGATTGTTTGAAAGCACTTCGGCCACTCAAATAAATTGTTCCTCAAGTGCTGATTCTGCTCGGTCCTCTGCATCTCCTGCATCTGTTACCAGGTAGACCCCGCTTTACACAGCAAATGCTCTGTGTAGGTCAAATTCTCATTCAGTTGTGTTACATACAGTAGGAAAGCTATGTAAGACCCCCATGACGAATCTCTCCTGGGTGCAAGAAAACTCCTTTATTGGAAATTGTTCTTTTAATGCATTCAGAATTTAGCACTATAGACTTAATTAAAAGGAGTCATGCCTGACTGATGTCAGGCCTTGTCATTACTGATGCATCCCTGGGAACGCATACCCATTCAAAGTCTTCATCACTGGTGGGCTGAGAATTCCTTTATACTTCCATAGCCTCAACTGCTCCCTCTTGTGCCCAGAAGCGCAGAGTGCCAGGACTTACTAGAGTAGGACCATGAGCTATGGTTAGAGTTGGGTGCACTTTGAAGACTGCTTTAGGAGTCAGATCATAGTTAAGGTTAAAGAGCAAGATGTGGCTGAGGTAGGGGTCAAATCTAATGGAGGGATCAGGAGCTGGCCTGTGGTTGGAGTTTAGGAGTGGTCTGCTGGCCAGTCTGCACCCATTCATGGTGAAGAGGCAACCTTTGCCTGGACTTGTGATTGGACTTTGGCCAGCAATAATACTTAGCCCATGGAATGGAACTGGACCTCCAAATGGATTAGACCCATTACCTTGATCTCATTAGCACCAACTCAACTCTAGGCCACAGAGGAAAAGTCCTGGACATTGCCTGATGAGAGGTGCTAGGACAGCAAGGTGCTGGGCATGCAAGGTAATTCAGAGACAATCCTGCTGTCTGGGAGCTCACTACTTAGTGGGAGAGAGAAGTGTGCAAGCCAAAAATCAAAGCTAACACAAGTGTGTACAGAGAGGGGCATGCAGGACTGCTAGGCAAAACTTAACTACAAACTTGGTTATCACATGTCATCACTAGTATGGGAAATGTCATGGGCATCCCTGAGACCGCCCAGTGACCTCCTTTCTCCCCTCCCTACCCTGGCTCCCTAGAGTCCAGGTGAGGCCGGCCCTGCCAACAGGGATGAAGAGGCTGAGTCAGCTCAGTGTCAACAGGATCGGCTCCCCGCTTGTAAAAATCTGTGCCCTGAGCCTGAGTGCAGGTGGCTCAAAGCTGCTTAGCCACGGTAGAGAGCAGCACTCACGGTCTGTGATGAGGATTAAGGGTTAATTCTGAAGAGAAGATGGAAGAGAGGAGACCACCCACTCTTTCGTATGCCCTGTGGCCAAGGAGACTTTCCAGGCAGCCAGTATGAGGTGGCACAGACAGTGTAAGGGAGAGTGTGGATGTCCTGAACAGATTGTATTCTTCCCATGGAACGAGGGAAGCCTTCTCATGAGCAGTCACTGTAGCCGTGTGCCCCAAAGCCCGTTGGGATGGCAGACAGGTCACATAACACCAGGATGCCAAGAACAGGTTACCACAGCCTGGTTGGTGAGACAGAGGCCAAGGCCAGGATGTGACAAGCAACAGATGCTAGGACTGTTCACAAGCAGGAAGCAGAAACCAAAAAAGGAAGGTCAGAGGCTAGCTGTGAGCCAAATGCAGAAAACGGTCCACAAGGAGACCTCACAGTGTGGGCTCAAGAAACCCTCTGTGAAGGAGGACAGCTTTTGGTCTTGGTATCACTGAGGTCTGTCCACTGTAATGGTATAGCCTTGAGGGCAGACTCCTGCCCATGGCCCAGGGCTCTGGATCCCCGTGTTTCCAAGTGTATTAGTTTTGTAGGGCTCTCATCCCAAATTACCACTATTTGAGTGGCTTAAAGCAACAGAAATGTACTCCCTCACGGTTCTAGAGGGGAGAAGTCCAAAATCAAGACATCGAGGATGCCTGTGAGAGCGGGTGGAATCCTTCCTTGCCCCCTCCCGCCACAGGCGTGCTGCGGTCCTTGGAAGTCCCCGGCCTGCGGCTACATCATTCTGCTCTGTCTCAGTCACCACACAGCATTCTCCCGTGTGTCTGCCTTTGCCTAATATCTCCTTTTCTTTTTTTAAGGATTTACTTATCTAATTTAGAGAGTGTGTGCATACACACCCAACTCTGTGTGGGTGGGGAAGGGTAGAGGGAAAAGGAGAGAGAATCTTAAGCAGATTCTGAGCCAAGTGCAGAGCCCAACGTGGGGTTTGTTCTCACAACCCTGAGATCATGACCTGAACAGAAACCAAGAGTCAGATGCTTAACCAACTGAGCCACCCAGGCACCCCAATGTTTCCTTCTTATAAGGAGCTCAGTCTCACTGGATTAGAGCCTGCCCCATGATTCATCTTAACTAATTATATCTGCAAAGACCCTCTTTATGAATAAGATCACACTAACAGAAACTGGGGGTTAGGACTTCCACCCATCTTTTGGGGAAAGACATTGAAGCCATTAACAGCAGGCTAAGCTCAGCTAAGCAATCTGGGAATGGGCTGCAAACTGAGGGAAGTCTTAGCATTTCACCAAGTAAAATGCAATCACTGATAAAGGTTAGGATCAATCACACCATATATGGGAA